>KZ539221.1:0-25984 GCA_000934665.2 Catajapyx aquilonaris | reverse complement strand
CCCCCCCCCCCTTTTTTTTTCGTTGTCTTTTCTTCTGTGTCTTTTTTTTCACTCCGTTCCTCCTTATTTTTATCCAGGAATTTATTTATTACCGTACAGTACCATGCAGGAAGTATTGTCAGTCACGCGTCATTTTATGGCGAAAATGCAATGATACCGAGTCGCAGAATAGCGCAATAGCTGTAGCGGCTGCTGAGTAGCAGCTCTCTTCTGAGCTTCCCGGCCCTCCCGCGCGATGGCGCGCAGGCGAGGTGTCGTTGTGGAGTTGGCTGTCTGGAGACGTTTGTGGTACCTGGGCCTAGTTCCCATGTGTCGTGCCCTCTACAGCCGGGCGGGCACTTCACAAGAGATGGGCAGTATTTAAATGAACCTCGGAATCGGAAAACAGACTAAGTGGACGTCAAAATGACTTGGCACTTATGCACTTGTTGCTCTGAGCCTCGCTGTACGCCAAACGGAGCATCGCAGGTGCACCAAACTCGGGTGGTAGCACCTACCACCCGAGTTTGGTGCACCTGCCTGGCGAATCCATGACGATACAAGGTGTCAGGATCCGATACGAGTAACGAGTGACGAATGGGAGCGGTGTCTTAGGGGTCCCCCCACCCTCTGGACACCCCCGTAAAGTTAGTCTGTTTTCCGACTCCCATGCGAGTTCGAGGCCACGTTGACCCCTCAGCAGGTCACAGTGATTGTCGCACTTGGGTTTTAAAAAATTGGTATTTTTCTTGCGGCGAATGCGTACCTATCCCCGGTATCACGGTACCGATAGCACTAACGAGTCAAATGCGGCACTGGTTTTTCTTACCCCCATCCCTTTTTTATTTCCGATTCCAATGCGAGTTCGAGGCCACGTTGACCCCTCTGCTGATCAGTGATTGTCGCACCTGAACCAAACCAAAATAGCATTTTTCTAGCGGCGAATTCGAACTTATCCCCGGTGTCACGAAACCGACAGCACAGACGAGTCAAATGCGGCACTGGTTTATCTGATCCCCCTCCTGGGATGTCGCCTATAGTGCAGTAGATTATACTTGGTGTAGGGATGTGTACACAACATGCACGCCTATGTACTGTACACAACCGGTTGGCGACACCATTAGCAACATGCAGCAGCACATGTTGTACATTGTAGCCTACGCAATTATGCGATATCTGATGCGGCTTTGATATAAAAAGCGGCTCCACACGACATATATTGAGGTTTCCAGTTACTTTTATTGACCATATTCCTTTATCTGTTTTAAAATGTATTTATACACTAAAAAGAAGGCATTGGAATCGGAAATAAAAAAGGGATGGGGGTAAGAAAAACCAGTGCCGCATTTGACTCGTTTGTGCTATCGGTACCGTGATACTGGGGATAGGTACGCATTCGCCGCAAGAAAAGTACCAAAATTTTTTAACCCAAGTGCGACAATCACTGTGACCTGCAGAGGGGTCAGCGTGGCCTCGAACTCGCATGGGAGTCGGAAAACAGACTAACTTTACGAGGGTGTCCAGAGGGTGGGAGGTCAAAGACACCGCTCCCATTCGTCACTCGTTACTCGTATCGGATTCCTGACACCTTGTGTCGTCATGGATTCGCCAGGCGCACCTACCACCCGAGTTTGGTGCACCTGCGATGCTCCGTTTGGCGTACAGCGAGGCTCAGAGCTACAAGTGCATAAGTGCCAAGTCATTTTGATATCCCCTTAGGCTGTTTTCCGATTCCGAGGTTCAAATACATATCGTAAATACTTTCCATAGCTTTTTTATTGGGCAGCAATTTAAAAAAATTCACTGGAATCACTAACTTTTGATTTTCATTTGTCATTCTGTTATTATTATTAACTTACCCTTTTCCTGATGTTGAAGTCTTGATAACATATAGCTAATGGGGAGGTGTAGATGGCCGAGATGGTAACGTCTTGGCTTGCTGAGTGAAAGGCCCCAGGTTCGATCCCCGCCTGGGGAGTTTTCCTTTCGCCTGTGTCAGGAGGGTCTCTAACCTGCACCAAGGAGGTGTCTGGCAACCTAACCTCCTGGGGAACAGCACATGATCCCTTTACCGACATTGCACTTGCACCCATGTTCCCTCCCCAAAAAATCCATATCCTTTCCCAATGTCCCTGTTTCTTGCACCGGAGAATGAAGTTGAAAAAATATAGGAAACTGATGGTGGTATGCCACCCCCCAATAGATCCCGTAAGGGACATTACAGGGTATTTCGAGAGAAAAAATATATAGCTAATTTTAGACTGGATATAAAAGTAGAAATCTGTTATGTTTACTTATTTTTATTCAAAGAATGATGGTAAGAAATTAGTTGCACATTAACAAAACATGCATTTGAAATGAATTTACAAAAGTATGCATTTAGTATTTAGTATGAATTACTTTCTTATGCAGTATTTAGTATTTAGCATTTAATTACATTCAAGTATTTAGTGCCCATCACTGACTACAGTGTATTAAAAACTCCTCAATTTAACAGTGAAATGATAAGAGACCCGCACTCCCAAAAGCCCCCTATACAGCATGCTGCACATTTAATAACAAGAGACAATTCATTCCTTCAATCATTCATTACACTCCCGGCATATTCCCAAGATGGGGTTACCAGCGATGACCAGGAACAATCCACCTGGCCATCTCAAACACATGAACAAGAGACAATAATATTACTAATAAGCATTATTGTGGTCCGTGTAATAAACTGGTTCACAACTTCAGTGCATTGAGAGGAATCAAAATGGTTTTATAATCCATCCCATCGATACATATGATATATCTATCAGCTTTGTAGCAAGCGTTTGAATTCACCGCGATGTCTTGAGCGGTCTCGTGAGTAGTCTTGAACTGTCCAAGTATTTAGGACGCAGCTGCTGGTCAAGCTGCTGGCCGCCAGGTGACGATGTCTGTACATAGCCATTAATGCAGGGTAGTGTACATGTGCTATTATTTTCACCAAGATCCGAGAAGGTCTAGCAACAATGAGGCCCACTTGATTCGGAAAGACCCCTAGTAAACCGTTCCAAACTTTAAAACGATACATCTCAGAAGCTGTGCCTGACAGAAACCGCCTGAGCAGATATTCGGATTCAGCGCAGAAATTAAAATAGGAATCACCATTCGCATCTTCAGAAAATAGATAAAAGTGTAATTTTGTAGAACAGTGTTGTCTGTGTTTTCCGATTATTCAACAACACCCGTGAATTCACTAGCACGGATAATCGGGAGTACAGTATAGTTGTGTGCTGTGTGGGCTGGAAAAAAGGTCACCTACATGAATGTGGGGGGTTGCCACATGGTCCAATCAGCTTTGCCTCATCATCAATTTCATTAAGTGTCAGTTGTAGAAAATAATAATTTGAATCATGAAATTTGATATGATCTATCATCAAAATTTAAGTCCCTGCACCTTATAATATATTTCTTTCTGTGGCTATTTGAAAGTATAAAAATTGCAAATTCCTACAACTCATAAACCTGATAGGACAAAACTGAGTTTTACATTTGCTTCTGATATTCATAGGTGCAAGTCTCCACTAAAAGTTACGATGCACGACTTGACAAAATAAATCCTGAAATACTCGTACATTCTTAGAGGATGAGGAGGTTCTCATTGAATTTTCATGTTCTTTTTGGTATGAAGTCATTTCAATTGGTAGTACACTAACTACCGTACAGTGCTCCCAACATTTTATTATGCAATTAGTATGAATGACTTTTTTTTTTCAGGCTGGATGTACAAGAGGCCCTAGATGTCATGGAAGAACCTGGCTTTGACCTCTCCCTCCTTAAATATTTTGTCCAATCATCAGAATTTGTAGATCTTCACAAGGCATCATCAGCCATCCTCTTGAAGCGAGTATCAGAGTTTGTCCAATCTACACCCCATACTAATAAGGTCTTCAACCCACCGATTGAGTGGGATGTCCCAGGATCCACCCGCTTGGAGAGGTTTCTGCAGGATGACACAGTGTGGCATTTGCTGATGGACTTACTCCCAGCATTAAAAGCTTATGTTGAATCACAACGGGACTTGCCATCAGAGGTGGTTCCAGCAGTGACACATGTTGGTGTGTTGTGCCTGGAGACTGCCTCTGGGAGTCTTCAGAGTCCAGTTTCTGACTATCTGCACTTGTTGTTATCCACTGCAGATGTAGTTCTGCGTCAGGAGCAGTGTCAATCAGTGCTAGGTGCTCCAGAGAAGCAAGTTTGGGTTGCTTCCAGTGCTGGTTCCATATTCCAAGTTGTTCGGTTTCTAATACCGAATATTCGCCTGCCACAGATACAATGCAATGGTCAGTATGTATTTGCTTTACACTGATTTACAGGAGGAGTAACATGAGTAGCCTAACATTTTTGCAAACAAAATGTAGCCCTCACATGATACACATAGTAATTGGCTTTCTAGTTTGTAGAGAAGTGTACCAGATGCGGGTATATTTTTACATGCAGTGGAACTATATCTCAAATCTCCAAGGGAGTGTCAAAAAACCTAGGCCAAAAGACATAATCACTACAAAAAGCATGAGATTGAGGAACCAGTGTCAGTTCAGGGTTGAATTCAGGTCAAGTGCAAACAGCATAGATACCGTAAGTGACAGTTTTGATATTTTCATATAATAATAATAATAATAATAATAATAATAATAATAATAATAATAATGATAATAATAATCCGGGTAGTGCTAGACTGTATCAGGTGTGGAGCACGGACTTTTATTATATTGCAGTACAATGCTGGAACCTTGAATGAATCACCCGGGCCCACGGGCAGGATGACAGGAGGGGATGTGCAAGGTGCAGCGCAATGTCTTTAACATGGCCATTTTTAGTGAACTCCCCCGGGTGGTTTAGTCTGTTGGAAATATCACCCGAGACGAAGCCAGAGGTGACCCTGAACGCTGCACGAGATGAAGGGGGTGTCCCCGGGTTGGGATCGAGCCTGGGACCTTAACATCCGTGGGCGCATACGTTACCGCAGCGCCACTCCGCCTCACCATATTTTTCATATCAGCAGAAATGGTTTAATGTTTTCTCAAGAAATGTCTCGTTGATTTTTGTACCCTCATCCTTCCTCTACATATTCGTGTGCAGATCATATCGATAACTGAATCCATTACAAAAATATTTACATTTGCGACAATGCTCATTTCCTTAAGGTTAAACCTGAAAAACAGAAACTGTAACAAAGTAAAGCCACGCACTCTTTATTAATAGAAAAATTATCATCTTTACAATGATGCATTATTTTATAAAATTGATCATTCATATTGTGATACGGTATTAAGAAAAACATCTGGTCATTTTTGTGGTCTTTTAGTTCAAGTCCTTAACTTTATGTCCTCGGCGGCTGATTTTCTTAGTTTTTCTGTGGATTACTATAAATCCACTATAAATCCACTATAATTCCCAGTTGGAAGGTACCCTAAAAGGATCGGAATATAGATCAAAACTTAAATAATATCCGTGGACTGACTTTGAAACAACTTGATGCTGTCACAAAGTTACCCTGCAAAAGTACTAAAGTAACACCTTATTTTAAGGGCGGGAGCCCCTAAGTAAGACTGTAGCATAGCATTTCAACAGTGAATTTTTCCAACGTAATAAGATGGTGGCCACCGAAGTCCGAAGCAGTTAACAATATGGCCCCCAGCACCCCAGGCCGCAGGCCTAGAAAAACGCGAGTGAAGCGAGTGGCTTTCTTTGCCTGTGGCATTGAAAAATGCGAGCGAAGCGAGGGTTTTCCTATTATATATTTTAAAATGTATATGTTGTATTGTGCACTTCCTTAGTATAGTAGGAACCAGAACATGATGAACTTAAAAAAAAATGGTAGAGCTGTAAATGGCAACAGTGCCAGGGTTTGGGCTGGCCACAGCACGGAGACTTGAGTAAATCCAGCTTAGTTTCGTTCACTCATGGTTCCGTGGGCCACAGTAGGAGGGGGTCAGATAAGTGAGACCCTTCCTAATCTACCCTTCTCGCTTGTAGCAGGTGGGGAAGTGGATCTTTTAAAATAATCCGATAACTTTATTAAGGACGCACCTTTTTGCATTTTTTGACGGCAAATATGAATTCTAAGGTGTCGAAAACCTATCTTTTCATACTCGATTCGTACCAGGCATGTCACAAACAGGTCCACGGAAACCCATATGTATATATTAAGAAAACTTGTTGAAGTTATCTACTTTTGACATGCCTGGTATGAATCAGGTATGAAAATATAGGTTTTCGACACTTTAGAATTCATATTTGCTGTCATAATGGGGAAGTAGCCTTGATCTCGGATTTGGGATTTTTGTTCTTAACTAGCTAGCCCATGCCTGTAAACATACATTCCATCACTTTGTTGCATCAAAATGACATTACTGGATAAATTACGGCACATTTAAAAGTGCCTTCAAAATTGGCGGGAAAAATGCCCCGGCCGGGTGGTGCCAATCGAAAGGGTACACTGAAATGCCTGGTTGACTGCGAGATATGAGGAATTTGACTTTTAATTAACCGCGGACACGACGGAAAGCATTCGCAAGGCGGCTGTAGGCCATCGAGGTGAAGAAAAGGGGCCTTCATGTGCCGAATTCGGGTGACAGATAATTCCGACCTGGTGGCATCACTGCTATGTACAAAGCGGCTTGAGCGACCTGGAATAAATACGCGCCCCGGCCGCTATCTTGCTCACGGAATGGGACGGTTGCTAACAACAGCGAAGCATGTTACAACAATGACGGGCCGCGTTCTATAACACCATTTTTGCGTTCATTTCACTTCGCGTGACGACAACATTTTCTAGGCTAACAGTGACGTCACCATTAGCCTACATAAAAACCCCAATTACTCCGGAACTGAAACTGATATCTTAAAACGGAATATGCCAAAAAAATCCAAAAAATATGGGCGAATTTATTATGTAGTTTCCAAAATGAAAGCTACTTCCCCATTGCAAAAAGGTGCGTCTTTAAAAAGTTATCGGATTAGTTTAGGTCCACTACCCCATCTGCTATAAGCCCAAGGAGGGTAGATTAGGAAGGGTCTCACTTATCTGACCCCCTCCTACCATGACCAGCCCAAACCCTTGCACTGTTGCAATTTACCATACAGCTCTACCATTTTTTTAAAAGTTCATCATGTTCTGATTCCTACTACACCTGTGCCAATCGTTATTAGGGAAAGTAATCGAAAGAAGAGCCGACATGGCGACAATCCTCGCACGGTGGAAACTTGGAATGTGAATGCCAACAGTGCACAAGGTCTAGGAGCTCTCCCAGCTGGCCTATAGGTAGCACCATTTATTTAGCCATCTACCGGGGATAGTTTCAGTCAAAAATTTAAAATAATAGTGGGACGAGAATTAAAAAACTGATTTGCCACAAAGTAGCCCCCCTTGCGATAATGAAAAACTAGCATAGTTACTTGACTTCAACCCTACAACCTGTACAATGTTTCCAGAAAGATAAGTTATTTTACACCTCTATGGGGTTGTCCATGTCCCCCACCTGCACCTCACCTACAGGGGGGGGGGGGGGGGCATGAAGTGGACTCTGTCAGATTTGCATGAAACTTGCACAGTAGGTGTATCACAGGCCTACAATTTCACTGGTATGGGCCATTCCCTGCTACGGCCAGCCGTTGTGGATCTATGAGGGACAATATATCTGCATGGGTGCGTTCAGGAGAGTAAGGTAAGTGAACGGAAAGAGCTTGGAAAGAGAGCTGTTCAGTTTCCAGGGGCACCCGACTAGTAAATAACAAGGTAACCAACAACGCAATGCTCCAGGGAGGGTTCGAATCAAATTCAGGACCAGTAATAATAATTGGTTAATTTTATGTTTGCTTTTTTCCGTCCCGCATTACCTTTACCCTGTACCCATAAGACAATGCACGGTTCCCTTCATTTATGGGACCCACGTTGCACGCCTCTTATCGACATGACGCAATAACCACAACTTTCGACGCAAATCAGGAACAAAACAGAGAGGGTAGCTGCTTCGAGACTCTGCTGCACACTTTCGTGCAGACATCATCCGAAACCATCTGCCAGAAACCACTCGAAACCTTTCCTTCCGATGAGTTGGTCTAATGCACTTGTGGGCTTATTTTCCTCAAAATCTTTCGGGCACACAATCACAAATCAGTGATTGGAGGAAAACCAGTCAAAAATTAAACCAGGCATCACTTGCAAAGCAGCTTTCTAGTGGAACAACAACTGAAGATGATTCTAATGTGATTCGAACCCTCCCTGGAGCATTGCGCTGTTGGGTACCTTGTTGTTTACTAGCCGGGTGCCCCTGGAAACTGAACAGCCCGCTTTGCTAGCTCTTCCCGTCCCCTCACCTTACTCTCCTGAACGCACCCATGCGCATCTATTGTCCCTCATAGATCGAAAACGGCTGGCCGTAGCAGAAAATGGCTCATACCAGTGAAATTGTAGGCCTGCGATACACCTACTGTGCAAGTTTCATGCAAATCTGACAGAGCCCACTTAATCCCCCCCCCCCCCTCCTGTTAGTTCATGACAGGGCTACAGAGCCACATGCCTCAGCCTCATGACTCCATCTGGCACTTCAGCATGCACTCAACCAAGGCTGGTAGAGTCAATCCTGTAGGGGAGTGAGGTTGACTCTGTGCCTAAGCCCTAACCCAACTTCATGGCTTTTATATGATCAGGATTTTAACATTCTTTTAACAAAATGTGTATGTGCCTTAGAGTTATGGAGGATTTTTTTTTTTAGATATACCCCGTGCTAGAGCCATGGAGTGGAATACCACTATGTGCAGGGACAGGGTGGGGATAGGAGGGGGGGGGACACTGGTGCATGTGCAATGTCATCAAGTTGGGGGTCGTGTGCAGTCCCTCAGGGGGCCCGTTCGCCAAGATGATCCCCTAGATGCGAGTTAGAAACCCCCGACTAACCCGCACCTCCTCCAGGACAGGGAGAGGAAGGAAGCGGCTGTGGCCTATTTTACGGTACGATCCCGGAAATTATTCGTGGGGCGACCTTGGAAAACCACAGAAAACCAAGGTCAGGACCGCCGGCCTCCGGGACTCGAACCCAGGACCTCCCGATTAGCAGTCGGATACCAAATCCCCTCCGCCACTACTGCTTCGGTGTTATGGAGGATTTGCATTAGAGTTAGGAGAAAATGCCGCACTCGCTGCAGAATTACATTTTGTGTCCCTGCAAGGATGCCTATTTTTATTTCTTGAGATGAGATATCAGTAATGATGTCAAAGAAAGTAGAATTATTTTTGTCACTTGTGTCAATTATTGTGGTCTGTCACTTTATTTTCGGAAAACACTACCGCTATGCAACAAAATTTAATTTATTTTTTTTGTCCATGAAAATTTATGGTCATATTCGTGTTCCTTAGGTCACAAGTAACTCATAATGGGCATTCATTTTGTATTTGATTTGTTTTTGACCTCGGGGCAGTCAAAAAACCAAAATCCTCAAATATAGCAGTTTTTCCCAATCAAGTGGACCTAAATGGAATGACTGATGAAATGCCACACATGTTTTTCTGAGTGCATTTTCCAGAAAAACAAATTCTATAGGCGCATTCTACTCGCGTATCTGTTTCATTTGATGTATATGTTGATTGGGTTTTGACCACTTCCAATAACCGAAAAAAAAATCCAAAAAAGGCCCCATTTCCAAAATTTCGCGAATTTTTCCTTCGCCACGGTATTTCACAATTTGGCTGAAACTTTATATTCAGTATTACGGCATAGGTGTGTAGCTGTGATTATTTTCAGAAAAATCCGAGATGGTCTAGTAACATTTAGGCCCACTTGGTTGGGAAAAAACTGCTACATTGGAGGATTTTGGTTTTTTGACTGCCCCGAGGTCAAAATCAAATCGAAACAAAATGAATGGTCATTATGAGTTACAAATGACCTAAGAAACATTTAAATATCAATAAATTTCCATGGACAAATATCGTGATTGCATAGTGAAATCAGCAATGGATAGTTTCTGATATTTTTGACCATTTTAATTTGAAAATATGATTTGGCTGTCACTAAAGATTCCAACATTTCACTAGGTATTTCCACATGTTTTGATCCACAAAGAAAGGTTTTCAATTACGGCTCGTTTTAGGGTTAACATCTAAGCGCTATTTTTGCATGTCACCATGTGACATGCAAAAATAGCACGTACAAGTATATCGTCGGCATTAAGGAGAAAGGGCGAATATCCCATTTTTCAAAAAATTGCAAAAATGCGTATCTTAAGTTGGCATCATCCACCACATGTTTTGGTGAAACAGCAGATGTGTAGGTGGAACAATGTGCCTGTACGAGGAAGTGGTTCCGGCGAGTATCCAAAAAACAGTGTAAGGAGAAAGGGCGAATATCCCAGGTGGGTAATTCCAGGACAGTTCAACCAAAAAAAATTCAAAATGTCACCCTTCATTTTTTTTTATTTAAATGAAAATTGGCGCACAGTACCTTAATCACAATAGTAGCGTAAAACTAATTTTTGTTTCCCCCTACTCTGTCAAGGTCAAGCGTGAAGTCAAGGTCAAAAAATGTATGGAGTGGAAATAGGTCTCTGCATTTCTTGCCATATCTCAGGAACGACTGGATCCATCGCAACAATTTATATGTCAATCAAGAGAGGGTCGAGAGAGGGTGTCCACAAAATGCCTGAAAATATTTTCAAAAATCAAATTCGACGCATTTTTGTGAAAGTGAAGCTTTGACCTTTGACCCAGCTAGTCAGACACAAGTCACGAGTTTTAAATTTTGAACAATGACTCTATACTCTACTGTTCGTCAGAGAAAAAAGTTTAAAAAAGTAAACTATTTTGTATTCAAGATATTAATTGACAAAGGGATACGGGTGCAATCGTTCCTCTATACATGGACCTGGGAACGGGGACGCCCAGCTAGTCAGGTGCAAGTTAGGATTTTGAGATTTAGAGCAATGATTCAAAGGACTGTTACCTGCCACTGCTGAAATTTTGAAAAATGTAAAGTCTTTTGTATTCAAAATATTAATTGATAACGTTGGCCGAGCGCAACGGTTCCTCTATTATACGTATAGGCTACAGTACATGGCCATGAAGTACTGTGGATTCGATATGCCCGCTCCACAAATAAACATCTGCTGTTTCTCTCCCAGAAAATCACTGGAATGCAACGAGACACTTTTTTGGGGGGCTATCCCAGTCTCCACAGTTGGGGCATATTATGTAGGCTAACCGCGGAGAGAGATCATGCGTTCCTTAATTTAAACTTGTAAAAATTGACTACCAAATCCCCGGCTCTTCCACGGTTACTTATTGTAACAATCTAGCCATATCACATATCCTCACCACTGATGTTATGCATGCATGCTATGATAGCATTTGGAGCGGGCATATCGAATCCACAGTACTTAATGGCCATGTACTGTAGCCTATACGTATAATAGAGGAACCGTTGCGCTCGGCCAACGTTATCAATTAATATTTTGAATACAAAAGACTTTACATTTTTCAAAATTTCAGCAATGGCAGGTAACAGTCCTTTGAATCATTGCTCTAAATCTCAAAATCCTAACTTGCACCTGACTAGCTGGGCGTCCCCGTTCCCAGGTCCATGTATAGAGGAACGATTGCACCCGTATCCCTTTGTCAATTAATATCTTGAATACAAAAAAGTTTACTTTTTTAAACTTTTTTCTCTGACGAACAATAGAGTATAGAGTCATTGTTCAAAATTTAAAACTCGTGACTTGTGTCTGACTAGCTGGGTCAAAGGTCAAAGTTTCACTTTCACAAAAATGCGTCGAATTTGATTTTTGAAAATATTTTCAGGCATTTTGTGGACACCCTCTCTCGACCCTCTCTTGATTGACATATAAATTGTTGCGATAGATCCAGTCGTTCCTGAGATATGGCAAGAAATGCAGAGACCTATTTCCACTCCATACATTTTTTGACCTTGACTTCACGCTTGACCTTGACAGAGTAGGGGGAAACAAAAATTAGTTTTACGCTACTATTGTGATTAAGTTACTCTGCGCCAATTTTCATTTAAATAAAAAAATGAGGGGTGACATTTTGAATTTTTTTTGGTTGAACTGTCCTGGAATTACCCAGCAGGTGCTAAGGGAAAAGTTTGGCCCAAACTTTGCACTTTGTGATAAAAGTGTGACTCGGTAATGGAGATCGGGGTCGGTTGTAACAGGTACCCTGTTGTAACATCGCCCATAATAGCCTAAATACCTTTGGAAAGCCCTGAAGCTGAAACTCACACAACACGTGTGTCACTATGGCCTCTCAGCCACGCCAAACTTAGGCTTCTCCTGTTTGGTTTTTTGTTCTATATGCAAAAGACCAAAATCAAGGCGTGTGTTCCCAACATTTGTAAGTGACAGTAATCAAGTCATTATGTGAAGGATAGAGGTGACATTGAATTTTTTTTTTTTTTTGCCCTTGGTATATCATGAGAAAGGTTCCTTTAGTGGGGTCACACTGACGGTATGGATGACCAAATCATGTGCACAGTTAAAAAGTAGTAAGCATATCTACAAGACAACATGCAATGGGGACGCTTGTAACAGCTTCCTTGGGGTCAGTTGTAACAGGGTAGAATCATAGGAGAAAGGTGAAGTCTGTGTACGGATGTTACAGCTACACATCTCACATATCTCACAGGATATTGAGAGTAGAAATCGTTATTATTTTGTGCAATAAAGCCTCTTCTAACCAGTTTGTCGAAAATTGATATGAATAAAAAATCCATTCTCTTGCAATACTATTCTGCTGAATAAATTCCAGTGCATCGAGAGATAAATAGTAATCTAGGTGGATCAAGTAGGCTATAAGACAATTGTCGAGAAGATGAGTACCGAGTGTAAATTGTTCTTCCATATCACATTTACCATTTAATACACAGTGTTACAATCGACCCCGCCGTCTGTTACATTTAGATGGGGTCGGTTGTAACACTCTGCCTTGCCTTGGAAAAATATTTATAAATCTATCCATTTTTAATCTTACGATTTTATAATGTTAATTTTACATAGAGGAATGTTGCCTTATTTCCACCATGTCATAAACCTTTGCCTAAATGCATATGACTGGAACTGAATTAAAAAATCCAGACTAAAAAGTGTTACAACCGACCCCGATCTCCCTTACTCTCGTTCTTTGAACAGTTCTGACCAAGCATATGTGGACGTGGGGCCACGTTGGGTGACCCAGCTGAAGGTCACTTTCGGAGGGTTGCCAAATTGAACAGGTCCAGCATACCTTTACATGAATAAGGACCTTGCTCCTTCCTTGCATTCAGTGATAAAAACATGAAATTAGCCACAATTGGTCTTTGAACACTTCTGAACATGTCAGACAAGAGTCCACGATTACCGACCCTGATGGAGGTCACTATGCCATAATTATCTAACAGACTGTGAAACATGCGTTTCTTTTGAATAGTGAGCTTACATTCGGTGATAAAGACATGAAACTCGGTACACTAGATCTTTCGAGCCTTATAAACATATCTGGACGTGGGACCACGATGACCGACCCTGCTGGAGCTCCTTATTCAAATTTAAACGCGTGTTTTACAGTTTGTTAAATATGGTAACCCTGCGAAAGTGGTTTTCAGCAGTGTCAGTGATCGTGGCCCCACTTCCAGATATGTTCCGAAGTGTCCCAAGACTAATCCTGGCGAGTTACATGTCTTGATCACCGAATTCGAGCTCACTATTCAAATATAAATAATGCATGTTGCACAGTCTGTTGGACTTGGCAGCCTGGCGATAGTGACCTCCAGCGAGGTAGGTCATTGTGGCTCCACATCCAGATATGTTCAGAAGTGTCCAAAGAATAAGTGTACCGAGTTTCATACTTTTATCACAGAATGCAAACTTAAAACCCTTAGCATCCGGACTATTAAAAACAATTTAGGAAGAAGGGCGAATATCCATTTATTTTTTTACACTTAAATATACAGGGTGTTTCAACTTTTTTGTCCGAACAGCTATCGGAAAATTGCACGTAGCTGCTACTTTGTAAGCAGTGACTTGCAAACGGTGATTTTTCGGAGGAACGGGGAACATTCCCTGCGAATCGTAGGTTGAAGTGGCATAGTGCTGCCCACTGAAAATTGAGGGTCAAGCTTACAAAAATGAGGGTCACACATGCCATCGGATGTGTGATCCTCTGTTTCCCCATTCCTCCGACAAATCACCGGTTGCAAGTCACTGCTTACAAAGTAGAAGCTATGTGCAATTTTCCGATAACTGTTCGCACAAAAAAGTTGAAACACCCTGTATATATGTGTGCACCGATGTGCAATTGCGGCTAAATTGTGCTTGCTTCACCAAGGTTTCATTTCAAGAGCCCGCAATAGCAGCTTGTCAGCCGTTGTTTGTCTATTTTTCGAAGTCGCCAGAAGGCTAGCTTCATTTTAGAATATAACTTGAGATATCTGCAAGTTCATGAAACACTGCCAATAAGCTCAGGTCCCCCTCCGGTAAGCAGGATGTGAATCATTCTTGGAATGCAGTGTTGGCCCCAACTACGCTTCGGTGCATACAGTAAAACTTCTATAAGTCGAAGTTCTCAATAAGTCTAAGAAAATGACGAGCTTGGTTGGTCACAATGTAAAATAATAGGAAATAAACTTCCCTAACTCGAATTTCTATAACTCGAAGTTCTCCATAACTCGAAGTGCAGGCAGGGCTTTTCGATGGGATGTCAATGCATTTTCAGTCTCCCTAAGTCCAAGTTCATGTTGGCGAGTACGGAAAATTGTCTCATTTCCCAGCCGAAGGGTCGAGAGTAGGCCACATGTACAGGAAGGCTCAATTTCCTGGTCCCCGTCTACCAGACGCACCGAAAGAAGTGTTTGACTCGATTGTGACAATTGAATCCTTGAATCTAAGAGTAGGCTAACGTCCATAACGGAGATTTTTTTTCAACAAAACAACGAGGAACATTGCAATGTGATAGTGACAGTTATTTTTAAGTTTTGAACACCTTTCGTCTCGGGATATGAAGGTAGGCTTCCTTATAGAGTTCTGGGCTTTTAAAAAAAGCCAAACTTCTCTAACTCGAATCTTCTACAACTCGAAGGTTTTTCCCTGTCCCATGGAGATTCGACTTATAGAAGTTTTACTGTAATTTGTTTTTAACACATATTCTGCATTTATTCTCAATCATGAACATCCATAAGTTATTGTAATACTTGCACGTCCTTTTTGCATTACATAAAGCAGACTTGAAATATGTGGGCTAATCTCAGTTAGTAATTGTGGTACACGCTTGAGTTTTTCATGCTGCATTTATGCTACTCTGTCCAGTGTTAGCAAGCCTCCTGGACAAGCCAGACCAGCGTCACCTAGCCCATGCCTGCCTGTCTATGGCCTCTTTGATTGCATGGCTCGAATCAGACCAGTGCTGGAGAGAAGTGCCTCTCTCCTTCTCCAAGCCACTTCAACATCTCATGGTATCTATATCAAGAACACCGTTGGTCAACTCCTTTGTCTACACTCCTCCTGCTGTCTGGAAAATGGGCTGGAGTCCAGAAATAAATGGAACTTCTATTCCTCCAGTCCCATTGGAACATCTTCAAGAGGTGGAAATTCTCCAGCAGTTTGTGTACAGAGTTGGACTGCTAGGCTGGACAAGTAGGCATCAGTTTGAGGAGACCTGGATGGCGCTGTTAGGCGTTTTGAATGCTTCTAGGGCACTTGATGAACACCCACCAGAAGAGGAAGCCATGTTTGTGCAGAGCAGCTGTCTCTCAGTGCGTGCACTTACCACTCTTCTTCTCCAAACATTAATTGTGCCTTGCCCTGGAGACCCAAATAGTGGTCAATTTCAGCATGTAAGTCGGGACAGGAGGCCTAAGTTTTCAGACACTGAACGTGGACATCGACTGGAAAAGGCAAATCAGACACTTCAGATGATGCTTCCAGATATTGAGGCCATGTTTTTTGCTGCAAATCTAGAAAGGACAGGTTGCCCAGGAAAATATGGTCTGGGACAACTTTCATTGGAACATCTGCGTAATGCTGCAGAAGTCTCAAGCAACCTCGACATCAATTCCTGCCTTCATTTTTTGCTTGATCTTTACTCCCAATGGCTTGGAGAGCAAAAGTCAACTCCATTAGCTCTAGTGTTGGAGAGTGCTAGGTCTGCTCTAGCTCTGTCTGACCTTTTCACTGAGAGGGCACAGTTCAAGTGGCTACTGGACACGCTACTGGAGGTTAGAAGGACTCATCCACCTGAGGATGACTTGATCAGTGTTTACTTGGTGGCTGGAGTTGGAAAAGCTGTGGCTGTATTAGGGACAGTGAGTATGCTCAACCTTTTTTGAAGGGATTTTAATGTCATTATAACTACCATGCCTCTACCTTCGCAGAAACTAACCTTTCGAAGAAAAGACATTATTGACTAACCCTTATGTAATCATTTTCAGGAGGTTGACTCTTCAAGTGGTGAGCAATGGAGACGACTCCTAGAGTCATCCCTTCGAAGTTCACACGTTCCTATTCGCCTGTCAGGAGTCCACAGTCTGCTCTTGTTGCTACAGGCTGGAACCCGAGGTGGTCAAATGGCAATCCCATCTGAGGAAGGGGCTGCCACAACTGCCCATCAACTACTTCCATTGGCCATTGACTACATTCAGAGGCAGCTCGGTCAGGGAGTTGTGTGAGTTTAGATTTTAATTCTGTCACAAATTAAATAACATCAGAAAAATAAGTCAATGGCCAAGTTTTATTACTGTTTAAGAGCGCGCTCTAGGCTACGCGATCCATTGTTGCGGGGAGCCCGTCGCGGCCCGGCCCGTGGGTTTGACACTTCTTCCTCTCGCTGTCACGGTCGCAAATATGGAGGTATCGGAATGAAACTGGAGTATCTGGACGCGAAAGAGTCGCACTTTGAGATGGTGCGTTTATTTTTCTCCTGGGGCGATACTTGCGGCCGCCGCGGCCAGGTACAGTTTTTGATTTTGATCCGCAATCACTCCTTTCCATGTCGGTACCTGTGAGATTCGAACCCATGACAAGGTTTTTACGCCGAATTACCGTAAGTGTGTGAAAGGGCACGAGTCTGGCAGTCTTGGTTTGGCCAAACTTTGGGATGAAAAATACCCCCCTCCATGAACAATAAGAACTCGCAGGAAGAACGCGACGATCTGGCAGCGCCGCGCCGACTGCCAGTTCCGTAACCACGGCGACGGGGATAAGGTAGAGCGCTAATTATTAAATTAATAATTAATAGGCCGACTGAAGGTAAAGGCCGGAATCGTGGTGGCTCGCGCATGTATGCTCCTGCAAGTGACGTCACGCCTGTAAACATGGCGGCCAATAAAGGGGCCGTATATTTAAAGAAGTCCATCGTGGTGACCTCCTCTAGCGTCTCTTTAATCGACCGGACTAACCCCCCAGATATCACTTACAAAACCTGGTATCCGTGACGCAATGAGCTCTAACAGCCAATCCCGGAACAGGCTTCTCGTGCGGGTTGGGTGTGTGTGTGTGTGTGTGTGTAGGTGGGGGCAAGGGGTGGGGTTTTCTCTGTGAGGTTGGGGGGTTGAGTGGCAATCATCGGCGAAGGGCCCTAGGATAATCATGAGCAGCGGGCAGTTGTGATTGTTGCACCACTACTTTTGAAAATCCATCATGTTGCATAGGGTGATAGGCGCAGTAATTGTTTTCCATGAGGTCTTTAGGTGCGCAATGTGAACCATGTGGCCGGCGGGCGGTGCAAATCCTTCCCGACTATACAATGAGCATCCAAACTGGCCCTCGGGCTGCCCCTGGGTGCACACCAGTCACACCACACCATTGCATTGCATTCGGTTAGGATGTGATGATTAATCCGAGATTACGGAACTGAGAACGCACATTCAAAGTGGCCCCGGGCCGCCCCGGGGCCGCCCCTAGCCGCGGTCCGCCCACAGCCACGATCCGTCCCTGTCCTCACTCCACACGATTTCATTGCATTTGGTTGGTGAGGCGATGAAAAATCCGACCTGACGGAAGTCACATCCAAAGAGGCCCCGGGCCGCCCCAAGCCGCGGGCCTCCCCCGGGCACTCTCCCTCGCAACCTGAAGCAAACCCTGCCCCACCAAAACTCCCTGGGGGCCTGAAAAAGCCCAGGGCCAACACTCCCATAAGTCCTATGGAATCTCGAGACGTCCCGTGGATTTGCAGGATGATTTCAATCGCGCTCCTCCCGTAACTTTTCACCACGGTGGCGGCCGTCGTCCGTATGGGACTTAGGTCACAATTTATGCCCCTGCAGACTTACGCGAGCCACCACGATTCCGGCCAAAGGCATTCTTTGTCCTGAAGTTCCAAATTGCATCGATTTTATTGCAAGAGGATATTTGTCCCAAGGTTTCTAGTCACATCTGTAGACAAAAACAAAAACTGTTATAAAATCATCCAGAAAGCAGAAATGTGCTCTCTTTGCTTGCTGATGCAGTCATATTGAGACGCTGAATCAAAAACCTGTTCGTTTGGTTGCTGGAAGGCGTGTAATTCTGCTCGAAACGTCAGTGAAGTGTCGAGATCAGTGCGTCACGTCGGTGGCACCTGGTAAATGTAGGTAAGCAGTTCAAATTTCAATTTTTGCTCAAGTACTTGTTGCTATTAGGTACAAAGAGCTTACTCATTTGAACTAAAAGGTTGTAACCGAAACTTACCACGTTTTACGTGGAATTAACAGGCGGTTTGTCACATTAATGGACACTACCCATCCACAGGTGCCCCTAGGCGTGTTCAGATGTTCAAGGACATGGTTTTGATAACCGATTTGAATGTTTTGGACCATGTTTCTAATGCACTCATAGCTGTACAGTAAGCTTACTTATTGTCAGATGTATATTCTGAATTTACACATTTCTTGTTTCATTGCATTTGAAGCGATTTGAAGTATTACTTACATTGCAAACTGTGCTAGCCACTTCGTACGGTTCGACACCCTATGCCACACTTAGTTCGTCAAGGTCAAGTAGACTATAGGCGTATTCGGCAATTCAGGAATCTGACTTCCTGGGCTGTTTGGATGTTCGACAAATCAGGTGCCACGCCCCCTGAAGTAAGTGCGCATGCGCCCTACCTGACTTCCCAAGCTCAGGAACTTACAAGGGAACGGTCAGGGTCGGGAACCTCCGATTTGGTTGAAACTGGCGTGAGGGGTCATTCATGTGCGATAGACACAGTGGTGAAAGTGTTAGCTCGCAACGTCCAGCCGTTTCCGAGATATGAGCGACAGTAACATCCGAATTTTGGCCGCGCGCATTTGCCGGGAGCCGCTCTGCCAGCTCCAAATCCCTTCTACCTTGATTCCCCCCACTTTTTTCGATCCCACACCACCATCCCCCACTCCCCCACCAACATTTTCGTTTTCCATAGTTTCTTTGCTCCGGTATTTATTATGAGACCATCAAGCTGCTTTCTTTCGCTTCTGTCAACTGCGAATAAAGAGCTTCTATACCTAAAATTGGGTAATGGGGAAAACTCATAATAAATACCGGAGAAAAGAAACTATGGAAAACGAAAATGTTGGTGGGGGAGTGGGGGATGGTTGTGTGGGATCGAAAAAAGTGGGGGGAATCAAGGTAGAAGGGATTTGGAGCTGGCAGAGCGGCTCCCGGCAAATGCGCGCGGCCAAAATTCGGATGTTACTGTCGCTCATATCTCGGAAACGGCTGGACGTTGCGAGCTAACACTTTCACCACTGTGTCTATCGCACATGAATGACCCCTCACGTCAGTTTCAACCAAATCGGAGGTTCCCGACCCTGACCGTTCCCTTGTTAGTGTACTCCTGACCTGACTTACTTGCTGAGAAACAATTAACAAACAAATTATTGTTGTGGATGCAGCAGTGTTGCCAATGCAAAATGACCAAAAACCGCGCGGGAGGACCTGAAAATACCCGATTTTACCCGCATTTTCATTTTACCCGCACCATTACCCGCAAGCGTCCGAAATACGGTACCAAAATACCCGAACATTGGCATATCACTGGGATGCAGCACAGGCGGGTAGGGGGGTCTCTCAGTTCAGCCGTTCGGCAATAATCTTCTGAGGGGTAGGGCTAACAACTCAGATATCACGTGACCCATCTCAGAATAATCTGAATTGCCGAATACGCCTTATGTATTCTTAACTGTGTGTATACAGCTGTAGATGCAGCATTTTTATAATTTATTTTTAAAAAAGGTGAAATATAAGTTTATGAACTCGGCTGTAATTTTTGTGGGAACACCAGAGGTACTAACTATTTTTATTTAAAAAAAAAAATTTTTTAAGGACATTTTTAAATTTTATTTTTTGGGGAAATGAAATTGCACCTTTTTTTCACTATTGACCCAGATACAAGTTATTGAGAAATGGTTTCATATACCTGATGATCACATTATTTCTGCTTTTCTACTTCTCCAGTCTTGCATGCCAGAGTGAGTGGCATTTACTGTCTCTTTGGTCATTGCTCTTCTTCATCCTGGAGCATTTTGAAGAGGAGATGGCAGAGACAGAATTTGCGCCACCTATCCTGCAGACAGTGCTTCAGCTTGCGTCAGTGTCTCCATCCACGCCTCTCCAGCAACCTTCCAGTGCTATATATATATCCCTGCTGAAGGGATTGGAAAGACTAGTTACCTCCAAGTCAGTCACAGGAAAGATGGCTGATCAAGTTACCAAACTGGCACTGGAGAGGCTTCGATGCCCAGCTCCAGCAGTTGCCCTTCCAGCACTAAGGTTGCTTCTGGCCTGCATGTATGCTGGGGGGTTCACTGCAGTCTCCACTACACCTGAGAGGCCTGCGACTATGAGTGGTTCCAGTGCTTTTTCTGGAGGTACATTCTCCAGCGCATTGGCTGCAGGTCTCAGCATGCTTCCTGGAACCTCAAGCACATTTCCTGGAAGCACTGCTGGGAGCACCAGTGCACCACCCGGAAGCTCCAACACTTCAATTATGTCAGTGGGATCCTCCACGACTGCTAGCAAGTTTACTGGAACTTCCAGCACATTTATTGGAGAGGACCCCGAAGAGTTGATCCAGTCAATGGAACGGGTCTCGGTTCTGTTTGAGCGCTTGAAGAGAGGATATCCATTTGAAGTGGAGGCTTCCAGTGCCATTCTCCAGGTGCTCCTTCCAGACTTCTTCCCACCCTCAGAGATCTTGAACAAGGTCATAGGCGAGTTTATTGCCCCACAGCAGCCCCATCCACATTTTATGGCTGCAGTAGTCTTCCAGGTAATATGTTCTAGGCAGTTGGTAATTTTTATTTATTTATCAGGCTTTGGGACTAAAACTGCACGAACAAAAGTGATTAGGGTAAGGTGGGGTAAGTGCGAGAATGGGGCAAGTGCAGAATTGCTTCTAATATGTAGCACAAGGTGGCAGGGGCTATCGAAAATCACATAAACGTTCACAACGACCTTTTCCCACTCTGCTACAAGTAGCACGATAATCTTCCTTTCGTAACATAGGCAAAAAAAGGGTCGCCAAGCTGAAGGTGGTGTTTTAACTTTTCATCCGCGTATGTAATGTAAGTATCTTTTTAAGAATTTCTGGCGAGTCTTGAATCTCGTGCCCCACATCAGCACTGTACATAAGAGATTAAGGTGTACTATCACGCTGTTATTGTTCCGTTTTAGTGGCATAATCAGGCTGATTTTTTAAAAGGGGGCAGCACTTGCTCCTAACTAGACATGGTCATGGGCACGTGCATAACCTATAGTTATACACGTATATTGACAGAAATGCAATATTTGTAGTAATATAAAGCAAGTTGTCGCCAAAGGAGGTGACAAAACATCTTTTTATGGTCACCAATGGATATTCTGCGACTGGCGACAGGCTAGGTTCGAACACTGGTGTGCAAAAACTTTTTTTGGAGCACCCACATAGATGAATGTTATGCAATAGTCCACTTTGAAAGCCACTAAAAGTAAGGTATATTGTCCATTACTTTTTTCTCACTTGCTAATTACTAGAGAACGGATTTCTAGGTTTTTACCTACTTTTTCTTTTGTAGGCAGAACACCGGAACCAAAATATCTATCCGTTTCATAACACAAGGACCTCAAAAATCGTAGTTTTATAGAACCTAAAAATGCCTACTTCGGGTGTTGGGACTAAATGGCCTATTAGCACCTATTAGTGCCTATTAGACCTTTTTCACGCCGTTCGGTAAGATTTTCGAGAGTTCTGCAGGTTTTCCGCTCAAGGAATCTCTCCCGCTTCAACCTGTGACGAGCGAAGAAGCGGTTGATGGGTAAGATCCCGGGTAATAAGCCGTTAACCGTTATTGCGAGTCGAAATAACTGTTATTAATAGCCGTTAAATAAGCTGCTACATTCGGCCCGACGGCTTTTCTATCGGCCATATTGGCTCCCCGTGAGGGAGGATCTTAACTGTCACCGAAAAGCTGCGATTAACCAACGAAAATATGGAATAACTGCAAGTTTGTTACTGTGCTGCAAAATTCCATTGTGTAGAAATTACAATAAATTAGAACCAGCCTGATTTATAGTGCCTATTTAAGAGCCTATTTTGACTGTTTTCAGGGCCTAAATGCCTACCTATTTGAGGGTTTTTTAATCCGTTCTCTACTAATTACTGAGGAAGTAGCATGCCTTTCAACTGCACCTAATCAAAATCGGGCTGCACTTACTCCAACTTACCTAACTTACCCTACCTCTGAATTTTATCACGCTTCAGGGAGGCTACATTATATTGTAGGGTAAACCGTACAGTGATGGCCCACTGCACCTTGGTTCTTTAAGAAATAGGCCGTGTAAATGACATAACAGAAATGATAATGGTGTGACACCTGTGGTCCGTGGCATTATAGAGACACTCCACTCAAAAAACAAGTTTGGCTCTAACAATCGGGCAAAAAATTCTGAATCCGACGGTGCAATTCGTTTTTCGCTACGCGGAATGGTAATCCCAGGGCGAGGTGTCAAAGTGCGTCGTCTGCTAATTAGCGGCGCCGCCACGCGGGGAACAGGGGAACTGGAGGGCTGCACCGCTCTGGGATGGGCCTAAGCGCGCGGGCAGGCGGGAGCAGCCCTCCAGTTCCCAAGGTCCCGAGGGCGTCGCTGGCGGACGGCCAGCTTCTTGCGCACTATTTGAATTAACCCACTTTGACCTCTCGCCCTGGGATTACCGTTCCGCGTAGCGAAAAACGGATTGCACCTTCGGATTCAGGATTATTTGCCCGATTTTTATAGCCATACTTGTTTTTTGAGTGGAGTGTCCCTTTAACTACGTCGTAGGTCAAAATTCAGTCCACAGCGGGCATTGCAAGAGCAGTAATGGCATCTGACACAGAGACCTACTGGTCATGTTGGAATGCAGCTGGGAAATGTCAAATTTTTTTCTTAAAAGCTCCTGAATTTAACAGTGAAATGATAAGAGGAGAGTGATGCTGTTTACGCGCACTCCCATAAGTCCCCTATACTGTCGTCCATTTAATAACAAGAGACAATTCATTCATTCAATCATTCATTACACTCACAGCATATTCCCAAGATGGGGTTATACCAGCGATGACCAGTAACAATCCACCTGGCCATCTCAAACACACAAACAAGAGACAATAATATTACTAATAAGCATTATTGTGGTCCATGTAATAAACTGATTCACATTTATGGACACTACCCATCCACAGGTGCCCCTAGGCGTGGTCAGATGTTCAAGGACATGGTTTTGATAACCGATTTGAATGTTTTGGACCATCCATACCATGTTTCTAATGCACTCATAGCTGTACACTACTTATTGTCAGACGTATAAGCATACAGATAGGTCTCGAGTATATTCTGAATTTACACATTTCTTGTTTCATTGCATTTGAAGCGATTTGAAGTATTACTTACATTGCAAACTGTGCTAGCCACTTGGTTCGGTTCTACACCCTGTGCCACACTAACAAGGGAATGATCCGCACCAACATGTCACCGATCTGACCGAAAATTAAATGGCTGGTCAATTGTAGGCCAGGTATGAATATGTGAAAATGACAACCGTCACTACTCAAGCATTTTCGAGTAATTAGCAATTAAAAGTGGCCCTGTAACCAAGACTACGGGGATAATTGGCGAATTGGAACGTAATAAACAAGTCTAGGTCGAGTGGCCCAGTTGGTAACGCTGCAGTTTACAGATCAAAGCACGGTCTTAGAAGATCAAAGGGTCGCAGGTTCGAGCCTCGTCGGAGACCCGTTTCCATTTTCGTTTTTTTTTTTCTTCCCCCTCCTTCTTTTCTTTAGTCTTTTTCGTGTTTTTATTCGTGTCTGTCTTTTTTACCCCCTTTCTTATGTCTACCAAGTATAATTTCTTGACTCTCGCAAACAACCGACAGAAAACTTGTTCGATTTTTCTTTTCCTTCTCACTCTACATAATTATTTATAGCAGCATAGGCCATTCGGTGACACTTTTTGGCACTCGGGTCGAAATATTACGTCAATTACTGCCGCGGGTAAGCAAGTGCCTGTCCCGCTCCCTATATAGTAGCCTACTTTGTTATGGGAAGACGTATTAATTTGTAAGTCCCATCAACCAAGCAGTTAATGAATGGTACGGGGTACGGGTATTTCCCTCACAGGTCACAAGGTAGCCAGTCATAGCAGACGAGTTATAGCTCACTGTTCCTGCCTGATTGAAGTGAGATGATAATAATAAGCACGAATAAAAGGACAGAAGTCAACTTCAACCTCTTCTCAGGGTTTCCGAACTGCAAATGGCTAAAATTATAATGGATACGCATCAGCGGCTGTAAATGAGGTGATGACAAAGTAAATAGTCTTGCAGTGTATTAGCATTTCCTCAATTTCGAATTATCCTATAGTGCGGTTTATTCGTGGGATGCCCAAAACAACAGTGTCACGGGGAGGCCGTGGAAGTTACACAATACATCCATCATTTTCATCCGGTCCACCACGTTTTTGAGTTAATGCAATATGTATATGGTACCAGGGATGCTCCATCCCTTCGTGTGCGGTTCAGAGGTACATTCGGTGCGCAAGGGTGTCGTGCCGTATTGTGCTTCACACACTTTTATTTTGAATAACATCTCTACACCTGCCCCGAATATCCAAATTACTAGTGGAAATAGAGGTGAGTTCTGCCTGTTACATAACAATATGTGTGGAGAGCATGAGCCATACTGCAAAACCATATACATATTGCATTAACTCAAGAACGTGGTGGACCGGATGAAAATGATGGATGTATTGTGTAACTTCCACGGCCTCCCCGTGACACTGTTGTTTTGGGCATCCCGCGAATAAACCGCACTATAGGATAATTCGAAATTGAGGAAATGCTAATACACAGCAAGACTATTTACTTTGTCATCACCTCATTTACAGCCGCTGATGCGTATCCATTATAATTTTAGCCATTTGCTGTGCGGAAACCCTGAGAAGAGGTTGAAGTTGACTTCGGTCCTTTTTTTCGTGCTTATTATTATCATCTCACTTCAATCAGGCAGGAAGCGAGCAGGCAGTGAGCTATAACTCGTCTGCTATGACTGGCTACCTTGTGACCTGTGAGGGAAAGACCCGTACGCCGTACCATTCATTAACTGCTCAGTGGTTGATGGGACTTACAAATTAATACGTCTTCCCATAACAAAGTAGGCTACTATAGGGAGCGGGACAGGCACTTGCTTACCCGCGGCAGTAATTGACGTAATATTTCGACCCGAGTGCCAAAAAGTGTCACCGAATGGCCTATGCTGCTATAGATAATTACTCGCTTTGCGACCCGGTGGGGCTCCGCCCCCCCTGACCCCCCCCCGTGGGGCTGCGCCCCACTTGCGCGCCTTCGGCGCGGTGCCCGTATTCCGCCTAATCCATCCGGTTACAGAAATCAGTGACGTCGCCGGTAGCGATGAGGAGTTTCCGAACGTACCCTCTGTGACGTATCGTTCAAAACAGCGCTTGGGACGACAGGTGGGACCATCTGTGACGTATCATTCCCACGGCTAATTTGAGCTGTGGGTTTGAG
>JYFJ02004799.1:0-29412 GCA_000934665.2 Catajapyx aquilonaris | reverse complement strand
TGACGCCCCACAGCATGATGGGAAGTTTTATCAGGAGCCAACCAGAGGCGGGCGATTACACAGAGTCGCAAGATAACAAGGGGGTTCCACGGTCAAAACACGCAAGGCAAGAAATGGGGTAGGACAGTGCAGCTGGTGCTGTCACACGCCCTATAGGAAAACAATCGCTCCGCTCGCATTTTCCTAGTTAATATATACTTATTCTACAGTATTTCAGGGGTAGAAATATTAGGATGCAAAGGTGCAATTTGCACTCCAGTTGACCTGTTTTTTAACATGGCTGAACGCAGTAATTAAAAATCAAGCACTCCATATAAGTAATTTGCACTCCAAATGAAAGTTTGAAGTGCAAACTTTGCTCCTGGACAATTTTTTTAAAAAAAGATTAGACCCCTGCTATTTTATATTTTATTTACTATGTATCTACATTAATTAATATAGCCTATATATTTATATTAACACTTCACGATTGACCTTGGCGTGGGCAATTTGCGCTACTATTGTGATTAAGTTGCACTTTCACTGGAAATTCATGGACTGGTTGAACGATTCTTGAAGGTACCGATATTAAAAGTGAAGGTAATGCAAATAATTATTGCCAAAATATGATCGCGCACATGTGGCACCACCGCGCTTTTGAGAAACTGATGGCAGTTGGAGAAGCCGAATATTTTACGGATTTGACATCTACCGTGATCTACGTGGGTATAATACACACCAGCAAAGGTTTCTGGTTACAAGGGAGGTAGCCTAAATAAGGACTCCAATTGACTGTACCACTCCTTGTGTATCCACAGCCTGTCCGCACCACTCAAGCTCACGCAATGAGGGCTTTTGGGCTTTGAATATTTTGACCACTTTGCCCCTTTTCAGAAGGGTCAGCCAGCCACTCCAACCCTCGGCTATATACCCAGGGGATAATATAAACAACGGGTGTTGCCAGACCCTTAGAATTTATTNGGGGGGGGGGGGGGGGAATCCCGTTGCAGGCCGGGTTAAGCGAGGGTTTCTATTCCGGCCATTAATTTATTTCACGGAGAAAGGGGCTGATCAACCTTCAAATATGTGAAACCTAGATAAACTCATTAATTGGCATCATCATGAGTCATGACTGTCCTTAATGTGCGCCGCCGGCCAACGGACGTTATTGTGAGGCTTTGCTAATTAACTATTGATGCATTAAAAGTCAAATCACACATAAATTGGTAAAGCAACGAACGTTATTGTGGCTTTGCCAATTAATATGAGTGATACATGTGTCGGAAAGTCGAATCAATCATTAATTGGGAAAGCCACAATAACGTTCGTTGGCCTGCGGCGCACAATGCGGACTGTAATGATGCGGATACAATACCACAATAATAACAGTCAAAACTTAAATTTTTGGGAAATTGGACATACCGTGCCTGGCAGGGCTACAAGACGGACAGTAGGCATACTGGTGCAGTCACCCAAAAGTCATACAACTAACACCAACACAAAGGTGAGGTGTAGGATCCGTTGTTTGCAGGTCACCTGTTTAATTAATTACTGTTAAATTAATTTTAATTACTGCTAAATACAGTAGCAGCTGGCAGTGCTTGCTAATTCAGATGGTGAATCAGCTGCATAACGCTCCTTAATAGCCCATAAAATAAAGTACTATTATACATAATATAAAATGTCTATTGACAGTAAAAAAAATTTGACAGCCAGGGAGGCAATCCTTCAATATTTTATAGCTGGGCTTTGGATTATTTAAAAGTGATTACTGTCAACAATTACAATCAAACTTATCTGGTACTTTTTTGGCTGACGAGTACATGCCTTTCAACCCTTTACATATCAAAATTGACGCTCTTGGCGATGCATACCAACAGCTGGATACAACTGATTCATCCTGCAAGTGTTTCCATTATATGGTGAATCAATCAGGTGTTGCGTACATCTAGAGGACATGGTACAAAGTGTCCGTATTATCCGAAATTAGGTCCTGGTTCAACTAAGACTGCAGCAGTGTGATCCAGTGTTATGACAAAAAAGGACTAGACCCACATGTACAGTGTGGTACACATGGGTGTGTACAGTACGAGAAGTGCAATGGTGTCTGAAGTCTCCTAATAAATATGGTACGCTCACACAAGGTGTTACACAGCAAGTGCTACAAATTCAGACTGAAATGCAAATCATGTTTAGTAATAGGGAAAAAAACAGCGACTTATTCACTCACAAACCACGGTTTGCACGAAACTGGAATATCTCATTATTTTAGTCAAATTTTTTGTTTATTGTTCCTTCGCATATTTCACCTCTACTAGATGGATGCGTTAAAGAGTAACACAGTTTTGTAAGTTGAATGGTAGCTTACAGAAAAACCAAAAGTATTATTTTAAAAAATGGAAACTTCTACCAACAGTAGCATACATTAACAATAGGAAAACTCTTGTTAAATTACGTAACTGTACAGTCAGTTTACCATCATCTCTCAAACATTAACTTTAATTGCACAATAATGGTCGCCTATATATGGGCTGAAAAACAACTAGTACATTATACGTATATTATAGTAACACTCCCTCCCATACAGCCTAGTTTGGGAGTTAAATAAATATCATTATTATTATTAAATTATTATTATATTATAGTAACATAATTAGAATAACAAGGTGTAAATCAATGGCTTGAAGAGCAATTTCTAATTATTAAATCAAATTAATTCAAATTATTAATTCATAAATTATCAATTCATGTGATGCTTACACTCTGGTGTTGAAAATATTTTCTTCCAAATATTTTTTTTAAAAAAGGAAACATAACTTATTTGTAGCAATGGTCACTCTTTATCAGTTGCGATGCTTTGGCTTTGGCCGAGGTCGAGGTCGCTTCGCACTACCACTACTTGGTTTCCTCTTCCTGCGGACTTCTGATACATGTGGGAAAACGTCGAGGTAGCCGTTGATGTCTGCCAACTTCTCTGGGGTGTGCCCTTTGCTTGTAGTGGCCAGCACGTCAGCCCCTGCCTCCATAAGGAACTTCGTCACCGCCTCACGGCCATGGTAAGCGGCCAGATGCAAAGGAGTCCATCCATCTACATTCGTGGCCTCCAACTCAGCACCTTTGTCCAAAAGCAACTGCACCGTATCCTTGTGGCCATGAAGAGCAGCCTGGTGAAGACAGGTCTCCCCATCCTTATTGGCAGCCTCCAGCCGGGCACCCTTCTTCAAAAGCAGCTGCATCATTTCCCCGAGTTCCTGAGAAGCAGCGTGATGAAATGGGGTCTCACCATCATTGTTGGTTGCTTCCAACTTGGCCTTTTTCTTCAGAAGCTCCTGGACAACATCATTGTGGTTGTGGTAAACTGCCAGGTGAAGAGCAGTTTCACCATCTTTGTTGGTGGCCTCCAGCTGCGCACCTTCCCTCAGAAGCATCTTGACCATCTCCACGTCCCCATTCTTGGCCGCCAAGTGTATGGGCCGGAAGTCGTAGACACATTTGATCTCGTCGACACATCTGGTCTCATCGTCACATCTGGCCTCGATGTGTGCACCTTGGCTGAGTAAATACTTGGCGACGTTTACATGGCCGCTACTGACTGCGCAGTGAAGAGGAGTCATCTTCTGAATCCCGGGATCATTAGTGATGCTGGCATCAGTACTGACAAGGATTTTCACCACCTCCTCATGTCCATTCCATGCTGCCCAGTGAACTGCCTGGTCTTTGTTTTCATCACGAGCTGAAACACTAGCCTTGTTCTCAATCAGCATAGTACACGTCTTCACATGCCCATTTTGAGCAGCCCTGGAATAAACCAAGATAACGATATAAACCATGATAATGCAATGTTGAATAGCAGCAATTCACCTGTGAAGAGGTGTAGCTTTGGTTCTCTCGTCCGTCACGGTGACGTCGCTACCATTCTCCAAAAGGTACCGGACCACATTGACATGTCCGTTTGCCGCAGCCTTGTGAATACATGTTTCACCGAAAGCGTCTGCTGCTGCCTTAACAGCCTCCACCCCATGCTTCTCCGCAAATTCCATCAGGATGTCCCGACAACCGTCTGAAGCGGCCTCTATCATGCCCTGAGTGAAGACCAACAGTCGCATGTTACATGACCGTTTCACAGTGTACTATTAACCGCAAAAGTAACGTCGCACTGTTATGCGATGGTGTCCGCATGGGTCGGCATGGGTTGTGGATTCCGTAATATCGCCAAACTTGGCAATGCCCATGCTCAACAGCAAGTCACAGACACCATCACATAACAGTGCGACATTACTTTTGTGGTTAATAGTACACAACAGGATACTCACCTCAGTCACTTCTTTATCAAGCAGTGCGGTTTCATTAGTCGAGTTGTTGTGTGCCTGTTAGTTATATACAAATTTAAAATGACGACAACAATGCTGTAGCATAATACTATATGATATTTGGGAAGTCAGTATAATTAGAAAAATCATGTACAAAATACGATGATCACTTTTATGTTGTTTTTTTTTAAATGTCCATATGTCGCCACAACTTAGCTACATCTGCAAATGTGTAATTAATACCCATTGACATTAAAATACATAATTGGTGCATGTATTTGCATTACACCCCCCAACAAAAGTGGACTTGGCAATTTTTGATCTCAGGTCCCTCAAATGTAATGAATATTGGTCAAATTAGTAAGGTTTTATCTCTGAAGAAGATCAGCATGTATTTCCTCACCTCTGCTTCTTCGCCATTAGACAAGGCGGCATCTGGAGTGTTGCTTTCCTCTACTTCTTCCTTGATCCTAATCGGTCTGCGCGAATGGCCCTGTAAGATATGTAATATTAGTGCTCAGTCGTATTTCGTCATGATGTATTCGTGACTTACACGAAATAAGACAGATTCTGGCCTCTCATTTCTCGGTGTTGCTGTCTTGCGTTGATTGTTACCAGTGTCGCTTGATCCAGAAGATTGGATGATTGTCACCACTTCCGGATGGTCATACATCTCTGCCAAATCAAGTGGTGACTTGCCGTCTATGTCCTTGGCTGTTGTGTCTGCCCCGTAGGAAATCAGAAGCGTAACCACCTCTTCATGTCCACATTTGGCAGCATGATGAAGAGGAGTACGGCCAAACACCGAACTTGACAGGTTGACGTCCAGGTCTTCAAAGTTCTCCTTGAGAATCTCCAGTACCCGCTCCTGTCCCCCCATGGCTGCACTGTGGACGCAGTTCTCCTTTAACTCGTCCAGAACATCCAGCACTTGCCGACCTCTGCTTTTGATCAGCTCCTTCACCTTCCGTATGTTACCACGCCCAAAGGCCGTCATGATGTCCTCACAAGTCTGGAAAATCAAGCACCATTGCATCTCCATTGATCGTATGTTGTAATTACATTACATACCGGTACCTCCTGAGATATTCCTGGTGCCCTGGCCATCTTGGAAATCCTTCGGTGTTGGAATATGTGCACTTAGACGAGGCTGTACAGCAATGCTACAAAGAAACAGCATTGTCAGCAACGGAGACAAATTTATTAAAAATTCATTTATTAAACACAAAGGCAACTGTGACTATTTTTTATGTGAAGTGTACCTGATGACCCCTCTCTTACAACAAAATTCGACCCATTATTACTACCAAAATATGACCACGCACATGTGGCACCACAGCGCTTTTGAGAGCCAGATACGACTAGGAGAAGCCGAATTATTCCAAAGCTGCTGGGTGGGTATAATAAACAGTCAGGAAATGATCAGGGGTTTTTAAAAAGTGAGTTTCAAGTGCTCCATTTGACTGTAGCAACAACAACAACGCGCACTTACCAAGCTCTTTGTGCATCAGCACCACTGCAAGAAGTGCAAGCAGCACATACACACAATGAGGAGGGCTATTTTTGGGTTTTCTTGGGAAGGGTCAGCCAGTCACCCCAACCCTGATGCCCTGGGGATAGCGACAAGGCCACACTTTTGGAATGTATTGGGGAGGAAGGAAGAAAAGGGTCTGGTTGAAGGTCGGCCTCGGGTTCAGCGAGGGTTGGAGAGAGAGGGTCGGGGTTGCTTCCGGTGAAAGGGACACGAATCTTGATCAGCTATGTACGGAAACCTGAAATAAACTCATTCATTGGCTTCATGATTGGCATCATTACACTCCGTAATTGGGCGCTGGAGGCCACAACGAACGCTATTGTGGCTTTGCCAATTACTGATTGATCAATTAAAAACCGAATCAATCGTTATAAAGCAACGAATGTTATTGTGGCTTTGACAATTACTGATTGATTCTATAAAAGTCGCATCAACCTTTAATTGGCAAAGCCACAATAACATTCGTTGCTTATTGCTAATTAACGATTGATTCTGTTTTTAATTAATCCATAATTGGCATAGAAACGAACGTTATTGTGGCAGTGCCAATTAATGATTTGATTCATTAAAAGTCGAATCAACCATTAATTGGCAAAGCAACGAACGTTATTGTGGCTTTGCCAATTTCGATTGGTTCATTAAAAGTCGAATCAACCATTAATTGACAAAGCAACGAACGTTATTGTGGCTTTGCCAATTATTTCGGTTGGTTCATTGAAAGTCGAATCAACCATTAATTGGGCATACCCCAAACAAGGCCACAATAACGTTCGTTAGTCTGTCTGCGGTGCACGATACGGAGAGTAATGAATCCCACAATAAGCGCCCTAACTACAATCATTATCAGCGATTGGGCATACCGTGCCTGGCAGGGCCACTAGACAGACAGCACTGGTGCGGTCACCCAAAAAGTCGTGCAGCTGACACCAACAGAAAGTTGGGCACCAGGATTCGTTTGTCACGGGTCACCCCTGTTTATAATTAATTACACCGGTAATTAATTACCTGTTTATTAATTAATTATAATTATTGTTAAATCCAGTAACCGATGGCAGTTTGCTAATTTATATGATCAATCGGCTGCACATGTAAACTGTAAAGAAATTGGCTGTAAAGGAAATTGAGATGTAGATCATGTTTACCACGTACACAGTACTCTCAGTGCTTTAGTTAAATTACGTACACTGCGATCATACCACATCAAGTCGTAACATTACGACAAGTTCTATACAGTGCAATCGGCCAGTCACAGTCACAGAACTAGTTTCAGGGCAGCCAAACAGACAATTGTTGACAGCGCGCAGTTGCCTGGAGACCACCTGCCACTGGAATGATTCAAGATGGTGAGTGCGCAGTTCTATCCGGCCGTAATCAATCCGAGAGGTCCGTCTTTCTGACAAAAAAATTATGAGATTAATGATTCACACTGGCCCCTCGGATTGATGCGCAATAGTTGTAAAGCAACAGCCCTCTTAAGACGATTCAATTTGCAGGCTGTGAATTTGACGAAGGAGGAAAAAACATGTTTCCGTGAAGCCTTCTCCCTCTTCGACCACGAGGGAGTTGGAGCTATCGAAACATCCAACTTGGGAACTCTGGTCAGAGCACTCGGCCAGAACCCAACGCAGGCGGAGCTCGAAGTTGTCATCGAGCAACTGGACGTAGACAGTACGTATTAGCCCACACGTAAGCAACTCTTGCTATATTTTACTCATTAGAAACAGGGATGCTGAACGTGATCCAGTTCTTCGAAGCCATGTCCTTGCTCATCCGCCAGCCTATCAAGCTGGGGTCGATTGTGAATGGATTCAAGGTGTTCGATAGGGAAGGAAAGGGACTGATCAAGGCGGCAGAGTTCAAGCATGTCATGACCACGCTTGGAGAAAAGCTGACCCCGGAAGAGGCGGACATCATGTTGGAGGAAGCCACCGTAAACGATGACGGCTGGATCGACTACAGAAGTAGGCAACAAATTTTTTCCACCCTTATGCGTAATATTGACGTTACAAACATTTTTCAGATTTCTTCGCAAAGTTGATGTCAAAATAAAAATTGTCGGCTGGAAGACGCCGATTGCAATAAAAGCTGCTTCACCTTTTTTTTTTTAACCAGTAATTTGGAACGATCATTTTTTTTATTTATTTTAATGCTTGTTTTTACCCCCACACGTAACACTTTTTAACAACCATTACATAAAAATATATGGGATGAGTCATTAAAATCACAATAAATCATTTTTTTTCTTCTTCTTTTTCTCAATTGACTAGGAATGATTAGAATCGGTTGCTGGCCTTTCGCTAGATTGTTTTTGTGGTTTTTGTTTAAAAAGGTTTTTCTGGAGCGATTCATTGCAGCAACAGCCACACACTATTCCGCTACATGAAAATACATGCTAAACAGTACACATGTACTTAAATATATTCAAACGTATTTTTTTTTGTTTAAACATTCAGGAGGAAAATATGTGTATTATGTAGATCAAAAATACTTGTATTTTTTTTTTCTTTCAAGATGGAACACAACATACGTACGAAGGCAGTACATAACAATGCAGTTATTTACTCTCTTTTTAATAAGGCCAAGCAGGAAAAAAGCGCGACAAGAGAGGATTAAATAGGTAACCTTTCATTTACCTGAGGTACGTAACATAAACAGGGGACTTTTTATTATTATTATTATTATTTTTTTTAATAGACACCTTTACGTTGTTTTTCTTCAGTCGCTGAGATATGATTTGAGTGGCACTCCACTTCTTTTTTAAAAAATAATGGACATGTTTCATATAACAATTACGTCACTACACTCATTATAATACCATGCGACATCAGGGTGCGCATTAGGATATGACTTAATTGCAATATTTTTGCATAAGGTCACGATTTTTAGTCCCACATTTTTAGCTACGTGCTAACTCGCATTTTTTTTTTTTTAAATACTCGGCAACATGCTTCCTGATTAGCACCCTGATGTTGTCTCGCCGTATGATTACTCTCACTTGTTCTCGATCAGGGTTTGCAACTGGAGGACGAGGTCGCGGGCTATTTTCAGGATAGCAACGGCATCGTGTCGTTCAGCCATTTCTGTAATGGTTCGAGACATTAGAGTCGCAAGGACAATTTCCAGATCGGATCTTACCATTAAAGAACTTGATGATGTCGGTGAAGTCCATGTTGTTGTCGAGGATTATGTCTCGGTAGTACTGCACCAAAGCCAGAGCAATGAAGAGGACAAAGTGACTTGACGCCACGTGTTGCGCGACCCAGATTGTCTCCCATACGCTGAACACATCGTCGTACACCAACTCTGCGCATGAAAAACCGGGTTAAAATTTACATACCGCAAGTCGCGCTAGTAAAACTCACCCCTTTTGAAGTCAAGCAGGAACCATCTGTAGCAGAAGTAAAAGTGCGTGTAGTCCCCGTTCTGATGCATTAGTTCGAACACGTCCGCGTCGAGGATTTGGATGAGCGAACGCATGTTGGCAAAGTGAGCGTCCATCGCACCGCCGTTCGGGAAGTTGTCGCCCATTCGCTCCATCAGGTTGCAGAAGCAACCGTACGTCAGGGCCTCTTCGTCTAAGGTCACCAGCAACGGGGCGACCAAGTCACACATACCCTGCATGTATCCAATATCGAGATGCTCCCAAACATATGTGCACATGACATTCCGCAGCTTCTCGAGGTTCTCCGGATGCAGGAAGTACGAATAGTTACGGTCGCAACGCTGCACATCCTTGTCGATTCGGTGCAAGTTGAGTCCAAACGTGTCCAAAAGGTCAGTCTGCAATTTTTAAAAGCAATGAGTATGTGCGACGTGAACATAATTTTTAAAACTCACTGAGTATATTCCTCCTTGTGAACTAGCGGGTGATATGCACGGACTCTTGCTTTCACCTCCGACTTCCCCTACGATCTCATCCACGGCCAGGTTGCTCCCTTTCCTCATATGCGGGGCGGAATCCACCTCGTCAACTGGCTCTCCCGAGTGATTCCCGCTGTCCTGCGAAGTGTTCGTTACAACCACAACACCATTTTGGCTCAAGCTGCTCCCGACGGAGCGGGTCTTAACGCTCAACGGATCCTCGGGTATTCCCTCATCAGGCGACACCGACTTCTTAACATTAGTCGCTTCCTCTTCTTCATCCGTCCCGTCAATCTCAACATTGGACGAACCGATGCTCAAGTTGTCCTCGAACACCTGTGTGAGGGATACATGGTTTAAAATACAATAATGGCCCATTCTTTTTGGTTAGATTGTTGTCAACAATGGTTGCTACGGCCATGTTGGTGAAACCTGACCTAATTTCTAGCTCTGCCCGCTACACAACAAACAAACTCCTCCCTCACTTCATTAGACAGGTTGTGATCATGCACCTCGTCCTCCTCCGCATTCGGCAAGTCCCCTCCGTTGGTACTCTCGGAGCTGAGTTTGGCCAGGTTAGCGGCCATTGCCTCCTTGTCCCTCTGCCGCACGATGGCCTCAACAGCCAGCCACTCGGACATTGTAGTTTCGTAGCTCCGTCTCCCTTCCAGCTCCACTTCCTTCCGAGCCTCCTCTCCCATCGTGGGCTTCCAGTGACCCAGCAGATAAGGCCACACGTCCCTCCGCAGCTTTGGTTCGACCCCGCCGAAGTAAACCAGCCGCAAAACCAGATCCCAGTCGGACACGCCCACGCCACTAGTAAGTTCAGCCCACTTTTGCTCAGTCAGTCCTTCCAGGTAGGTCTTCTCGGGAGGTACGATCGTGTGATGGACCAGTCCGGCCAGGTGAGTCCGGACGGTGCGGAGATGACGGCAGTAGGCCAGCCAGCCGTAGAAGGCTCGGGATATAATCTGCCGCTTCATGGTCACACACAGCACCTGTCCGAATCGAAATTAAGTCAGGCCAACAAACTTGCATCATAAAGACGTGTTTCCATGCGAGCGATTTGACGAGTGATCTCATTGCGGATAAATCGTCGCATGTAAACGCGGCTTAAAGTATTGAACAGTACCTGTATGGAAGCCACGGGAACTGCAGGGCTCTTGGCGCATCCCGTCGCATTCCCATCGACAGAATCGCCTGCGCTTAAGCTTCCCTTGGATGAAGAAGAGGTGGAAGAGACGGAATTCAGCGGGGAAGGTCGGTTCGGTTGGGCCGAAAGTGCATTTTTAAATGGTGCGGGGCTTCTCGGGGAAACCGGCGGAGCTGGAGGTGGAGTCGGAGATGGAGACGAGCTGAGAGGCCAACCGTTTCCGAGGCTCCATCCGCCAGGAGACCAAAGGGAAGTAGATTCGGCCCATTGTGGATCCAACATCTCTTGAGCTGGCAGAAAAGCATTAGAGTGAATCTGAATTTCGGCTACAAACCGGTGAACTTACATATGCAGGCAGGTTTGGAGCTGCTGACCAGTCGGAAGACATAATCATTGGCTTCATCCTCGTCGTCGTCGTCGTCAGCCGCTTCAACGGTTTGTGTTTCGCCACTGGTTGCTCCGTTTTGATCCGCAGCCGCCTCTGTTGGATTCGAGTCAATGGCTGCTGGTTCAGTAGTCGAAACAATGGAGCTGGTCTTGTGCGCATGTCCGCGTCTGCGTAGCTTCGGAAACACCTTCCCTTTCCCTCTCTGCGACCAAAGAGGTGGATCCAGTTGGCCTCTGGGAAGTAGCCCGTTTTCAAGGCAGGTCAAGAAGGCCAGTAGGTGGCCGCCACGTGGGAAATGAATCGGGGGTCGCTGCACGCCATCTTGGCCCACCAGAATTACGGTCCCGCCGCTTCCAGCTGCAGATTAACGACATTTAGCATCACAAACGTATACTCCGCAGTTAACCCACCTTGTTGATGGCAGTGTACGTACACGACGTCATCGACCCGCACATTCATGGCGTACTGCCAGTACACACTGAAAGGTACAAGCTGATCAGGGAACGTACATTGGAAGCACACAAACTAGGATGAACCCGTCATAAAAAGCCACCTCCACCTGGGACAAAGGACGCACATTTCGGTCACATTGCTGACAGTACGTGACTCACTAGTGTGAGGGAATCTGGACATCGTCGGAGTAACGCCGGACGAAAGAAGGTGGCGTCCGGCCCGCAGAGAAGGTCGAGACCAAAGGTATGCTGCCCCTCCGAGGAAAGCCCTCCGAACACCTTTTCCATTTTCACAATTATTCAACTCTTTCAAGGTCGCAACAACCACAAATTTTCACACTGATACATATTTTCCCCAAACAATATTCGACAACATTAATCAAATAAAATGTGTCAAAAAACAGCAACCGAGGCACTTAACGACGCTTTTACCTCTTATCCTGAGTGTCGTTTGGATCGCAGCAGCCATTCATGAGCTGATTGGGGGTCCACTTGATCGTCAAATTCTCTGCCATTTGATGGAGGGAAAGGTAGCCAGGAAGCGGCTGCGGCAGGTCCTTCTGTAAACCATGCAACAAGCGTTAATCACAGCTCAAACTGTACATGAACGTTGCGGACTCACAGGGTGTACTAAAACATTGTTCTTTCCGTACAGGAGAGTAGCCCGGTTGTTCTGGTGGAGACTTTCCACGTAGTCTTTGGCAGATAAGGATAACGAGGATGAACGGAGGCTGTCCTCCGAGCTGCTTGGCCCTGGAATTCCTTTGCGAAACTGAAATAGCAGATCATTAGTTGCGATCAGGTCACGTCGACTGTGAGTACACGAAACGAACCTGCAATCCGGGCCTTCTCGGCTGTGGCGGCGTGTTTGGAGATACTCCGCCTCCCGCATTGGCCGAACTTCCTCCGCCAGACGGCACAACTCCGAAGTGCGCAGAGGACATCCGGTGCCTCTGAACCAACTCGTCTGCCGGCGGATCGCTCCAGAGGTGGTCCTGCGTCTTCATTTTGGAGTAGTCGAGTGCACATGGGCCAACCAACAGCGACGACAAGATGGAGCCGTAGTCGGGGTCGCACACTAGCGCCTCCTTCTCGTAATACTTGCTGTAATAAACGACCCGTTAAGGTTCCGCCTCCATTAATTCGACGCAATCCCATACCTTGCGTTCTGGACCAAATGATCGATAATCTTGGCCAGCTGCTTGTCGAACAGGGCCAGCCTGATCCACAAATACTTGGGCACTTTCACCTCCTGTTGTCCTATCACACTGCCCGAGTTCTTCTTCTGCAACGGCGGCGGGTGCTGCTGGGTCTGGGGGTTGGGCGAACTGGGCTTGATCAATCGGGAGGAACTATCTCCTGATGAGGACGACCGCCTGTCCCCCGACTCAGCTTCCATCACCAGACGTGATATGCGGCCTGCGGGCTCGTAATTCTTGCCCACTTTGTGCAACAGAGCTGTGGTCGAGCTGGACTTGAACAGTCCCAAAGCACGGCGACGCAGGCCATCGGAAAGACACGCCTCAACCGCACCTGAGAAAATCAACATTCAGTTTAAACCCAACACAAATATGTGCCGTAATTATGAATTTTAATGTCATTGCACATGTAGCTGAACTGCAGAAACATATGGACGTTAAAAGTTTGAAGATTGTGCATTGTTCATTTTATGACCAGTTTTTCCCGGTGGGCCAGTTTTCGATATCAGCAACTGCATGCGATACTATTAATAATAATTAACATATCGCATCTTACTAGGAAATTGGCAGTGACGTTACGCAATTTGTTTGAATGAAAGTACAAAACCACCGACTGTCGCAATATCAACCGCCGGTGGAAGTGAACTGACCGCACGTACTCGAAATGCTGCGAGATAACGGCAATGATAAGATGGGACGAAGGAGATAAATTACAATTAGGTCCTTCAATGAAATGGTCTCGTATCACGACATGGACATGGATTAATAAGATAAGCAGCATCTAGTTCTCGTGCCGAATGATAACTCGATAGAGGAAACTGGAACAGCCGTTAACTCAAAATTAAATAAGTACTGACCGCACAATGCAGTAATGCAGCTGCTTTCTTCATGAACGAACTTGCGAGTCACAGCTTCTTCCATAATCTGCTTCACCTGAAAAGGACAACAGATTTAGAGAAAAAATTCAACCAGCTCCGACATCGCATGCATTTAATTAGGTTCAATTGTTGCTCCGTGCGACAAATGATTATAACTTACCTCTCGTTTCACATTGCGGATCAGCTTCTCCTTGTACTCCTTATCTGCGCAGGAAAAAAATACAAATGTTAATCAGAAGGTGTCTCTCAAGTGCGCACAAGTTGACGCTAAGTGCTTTGCAAGTTTGCAAACACTGCATTTTAATTGGCTATTTTAGTAGCAAACTCCATCGGGTTAGGATAAACACCAGCTTGGTTACATAACCAGTGTAATCAACACATTTGAATCCCGGTAGGCTGATTACTCTCCGTAAACACACATTGCTTTACATTGCAAATTACTGCACAATGCGTACGATTATTAACCGCATTCGTAGCAAACACCGGGTACGGACAGTTGACTCGATTAATAGTTGGACAAGTTTAAATAAACATTACCCGCTACGAAATCAAAAGCCAATTACACCCAGGAATGTAATTTAGCGCCAGATTGAACCTCCGTTTTTTTTTTAAAAAAAAACAACAACCTGGAATTTGAAACGACATCGCAGCAATTACAGGGGTCTGTATACCCAGCTGCACAAAGCACTTTACGAAGCGCAATATCGCTAGTCTCTCAGGTGCTTCGTTACTAATTAAACGGGCTTGAATAAACACATCATCTCAGTACACGGCATGTAACTTCACCTGAATTTTTAACAAACGGTAACGACTCATACTTTAGTGACATTTAAAAATTCACTGCAAATGTGTTGCATATTTAAAATTCTGGTCAGACCATCACTATATGGCTACATCAACCTGAAAGTCACTTAACCGAGATGGTACATATGTACTTGAACATAAAAAAATTTACTGCGAATGTGCTGCACATTTCAAATCCAACGTACATTGCATACATTGCCAATTTTAAATTCTGGTCGGACCATCACTTTACGGGCTGAATTTATTGGCACTTATCGTACGACCCCCCCCAGGCAATAAATGCTCTACGTGAACTGCGTAGTAGTAGTAGTAGTAGTAATTGCAGTGCTCATTCACTGCACGGCCAACATTTCGCGAATTTTCCTTTCAGGTGCAAACAGGTGTATCATTCTCCCCCGCCGTCTCCCTCATCATCAGGCAGCTCAACCCTCCCTCGTTTTCAAGGGCAGCAGATCAATACTCCAGGCCACATTTTCTTTCCTCTCTACCCAGTCCCCCTCCATACATTTTTTTTTTTTTCGCGATAAGTTTGCACAAGTGTGGCAGATTTTCCTGTCCCCTGCAAAAGCTCGCACCTTGACGTGTTTGCAAGGTATCGATCCCTTCCCAATTTTTTTTTTTCCCTCCTTTCACCCAATATTTTTTTGTCAGGAGCGTGTCATCATAACGCTCATTAAGAGGTCAGGTTAGCAGGCGATGGAGGTCACACGCCCAGAATTAATTAAGGATATTCGCAAACTTGCTGATTATTTAAAATTTACAGCACGTTCTGATACGCAGGGAATTTTTTTTTTTTTTGCTTAACATTATTAAATGTCACTAAATTTGTCGTTGCACATTTAAAAGGCTAGGTTTAGTTTATCAGAAAATGTGCAGGAAATTATGCAAATTTTGAAATCAGCCAGTTGGCGAATATCTTGGTTATTACATAATCCCCAAGATATTTGCCAACTGGCTCATTTAATTTAATTTAATTTGGGAATATTATTCCCAAGATATTTGCTAACTGGCGAATTTGATTAAGGTATACCAAATTAAATAAATATCAATTGCTAATTATTTAATTTGGTATTTATTAGCAAGATATTGAATATCTAGCTGATTGCAAATTTTGCACAATTTACTCACACAAAATCTAATAAAATCTGGCACAAAAAAATTACGATATTGGCAAACTTGCTGATTTTAAATATTTGCAAAAGCTACAGCACATCTGATAAACAGAAGAAAATTTGCTGAAATTTGCAAATGATGTTTAAGGCTAGATTTTGTTTATCAAAATATGTGCAGCAAATTTTGCAAAATTTTTAATGAGCCAGTTAGCAAATTGCGGTAATTTCCCCAAAAAATTAAAAATTACACAATGACCTATATATTTGCTAACAGGCCAATATTTAACAAATTGCAAAATTTACTGCACATATTCTGATTAAATCTAGTATCCAGGACTTGATCGACATTTGCAAACTCAAGCGCACCAAGTGAAATTAAGTCTTCAATTACGCGCAACTGCATTTTTTTCAATCGCTTACATCAACCAAAAATATTCTGACATTTTCAATTATTTACATAGCAAAAAAACGGCATCCTGGAAAACCAATTGGTGATCGATTTCTGCGGATATGTCTGGCCGAAATAGGCTCTCCGGGTAGTATAAATAGGCTTCAACATCATGCATTATGTATGAACATGTCGGACTGAATTGTTCAGCAATGCTCACCTCTAAACTGGTGAAAAATGTGGTTCAATATCCGTCGGATACACACAAAAAAGTACTAGCACACGTAACGGCCAATAACAAGCGAGTACACTTGCCGGCATATGCAAACACTAGTGGTAAATAAAGGTGATTTCCAAACAGCATGTCCTTGCATTGTGTGCATGTGAACATTGCCACAAACCATATGCGTACATCATTTTGTGCAAATATGGACCCAAAAGTGACACAAATCGCTTCCATATGGTTGGGAAGAGTGCAACGAACTCACGGCCCAGGTTCACGCACTGAGAAAATTCTAGTCTCAAATTAGAGAGATTGTAACACTGGAGGTTCGTTACAGCCTGGTAAAAATAATAAGGCGTTAACGACCCTAATTACGTCGCTGGACATGCGGTAAAATACATTTTGCTCGAGTAAAACATGCATGGTGCGAGATGCTAAAAAACAGGTCATGAAAATATTACAAACCAGATTACACTTCTAATTGTTTAATTGCCTACGCTTTAAATCTATTTACCTGAAACCCAATGTACACCAAGTCATACTGTTACGTATTACATAGATTCAAACATAGGGCTAATGTTGCATCGTAATATGATCCTATCAATCATCCTGTGTGTACTTACATTTAAACAAAATATGGTGTGCATTACTATAGGTGTCCCTAATTAAATCAATACTTGCAACCCGATTTAATATTGCAGGCACTTACGTACGAAACACTTTAAAGATACAACCGACTCATTTGCGATTGACATGTGTACAAATTTGATCCTAATGTGACATTATGTCCGGATGTGTAATGAACAAATTTTTAAAATGTGTCACGCCGAAATAATGTGCCAAGCATTTACTTCCATCCTGTAATTGTGCATGCCATGTGAAGAATATTAGCATGGTCAAGGTTTCACAAACCGATTAAAATTTATCCGGACAGGATCCGATCAGTAATTCAGCGTGGGCTAACCCACCCGAGTATTGATTCAGCCCCGAAATTTAATTACAGTTCGCAGCCAGCAGTGTGAGCAAATTTAATAACCTTTATTCCCTAGAAAGAATAGCCGTAACCTTTAATGACCAGTCGTAGAGTCCAATACTCTCCACACGTTCATTACAACACTCGAATGCAACTAGACATACTGGTAATGAACACACACGTTTTTGCAATGTCCATATTTTTACCTGTAATTGTGCATATGTAAGTGCAGGTCATGTTTTTAAAAACGGGCAACATCTGGTCCCGCTTCATTTTTAGTTTCTCCGATTAATAATGCCACCAGTAATAATTTTTCATGAGTTGCGACTAGTGTTTCCCTCACGGTACGCTTCAAAACATGTATATTTCACTAGGCTCTCTGTAACTAGTTATTTTATTTACTGCTTTTATTTAATGAATTTAATTAACATTTTTGTGGAAGTTAATTAACCTTCTACTTTAATTTTATTGACTTAATAAATATTTTTTCCAATCTCATTTATTTCATTCGCCTCTTTTATTGATTTATTCACATTTATTTCGTTCTGTTATTTATTCTCATTTTATTTTTGTTTACTTCTTTCTTTTTATGTTATTTATTTACTTATTTTCTTGTGCTTTGCTGTTTATTTAATTTATTAATTGATTTATTTTTATTTGTTTGTGCTTTTGTATATTTCTTTTTTATTGAGTTATTCATTTACTGTATTACTTATTTTCTCGTTTCTTTTTATTTAGTCATATTGATTAATTAAGCTATTCATTTTTATTAATTGATTTATTTCTCGTTAATTTACTTTATCTGTTTCTCTTTAATTGATCTCTTTAATTTACTTGATCTGTTTCCTTTTAATTCATCTCTAATTCACTTGATTTCTCTTTAATTCATCTCTTTAATTTACTTTATTTCTCTTTAATTCATCGACTTATTTGTTCATTTATTTCTAATTATTTAGTTCTATTGATTAATTTATTTCTATTTGGTTCTATTGGTTAATTTATTTATATTTAGTTCTATTGATTAATTTATGTCTATTTAGTTCTATTGGTTAATTTATTTCTATTTAGTTATATTGATTAATTTATTTCTAATACTATTTTTAATGTAATGAATCAGCCCATTGCCATTCTTCGTGTATAACCTGGCCAGTATGTCCCTCTATTAAACCGCACCTACCGCCAGTTACACACACAACTTCCACAAGTGCGATGAGTGCGCCAACATATGCACCCAAAATTGTGTGTCATGCGGGCTACGTACATCAACCCAAAATGTGAGGGCACGCAAAGCAGGCCCTGCTCCTGCCATTAATGACAGGCCAATTAATCAGTGTCCCCCAACTATATATAAATGGAAAAAAAAAGGGAGCCACGTTCTGACAGGTGGCCACTCACCGTCCGACTGCCCCATCCTGCCAGTCAGGCTCACCATCTCTTATGCCACGATGGCTGCTTCGGCTTCACTCGGCACCACACCTGGCCCTCCTCCTCTTTATCGGCGGCGCCCCGTGGTTGCTGCCCCTGGTCCTCCTCTCCAGAAGGGCACTACTGGACACCTCCTCGACCCTTCCCGTTCCATCCCCACTCTGGATCTGAGCCTGGTTGGCCCGGAACGACACCAGCTGGCAGCAAGGTCGAAGCCAAATCCGGACGTCAATAGGGCCCCGCTAATTGATTCCCACCAATCTCTTAGCACGTCAGTTAATTCAAGGGACGCTAATTAGTAATTAAAACCCGGAGGAAAATACACGAACTCGTTAAAACTAGGCCGAAATGTTACATCGCAGTTGGGCGCGTCCATACATCAATCCAATGGACGACGTCTGCAGTAAGAAAGTGGCGCAGAAACTTGCGTGACGTCACAGAGGCAGTGTTCAAACGCGGCACTGCTTAAAAACCGCGCTGGTATTTACAAATTGCGACTGCTAATTCACGGAAATTATAATTACGTCGGGGAGCATATACTACATAAGAGGCGCAAACTTCTTTGATGTTCGCGTCTCTCTGTTTGGGGCCGTTGCCAAGGCTGGGGGGCCATTTTGAAGTGTGGGAAACGCCAACGAGGTATAAATAGGGTACAGGCAAAAACAGGGTCCACCATCTTTGATGGTTTTGGCGGCCATGGCAACTACACGGCAAGAACACGCGCGAATCAAAGATGGCGGACCCTATTTTTGCCTGTACCCTATTTATACCTCGTTGGCATGGCCCGCCACACTTCAAAATGGCCCCCAGCCTTGGCAACGCTCCAAACAGAGAGACGCGGAAATCGAATGTGTGCGCCTCTTATGTAATATAATTATGCTCCCGGATTACGTCATGTCCGTAACAATGGCCGTCGAATTACGCCCACATTTAAATTCAAGTACTAAAAATGCATGCAGGGCCCGTGAAGAAGGACAGCTGCAAATACAGGCTGTCTAACTTGTAAGTATTACATTTATCCATCTACTCTTCTGCATGCAACAGTTCAAGTGCAAAAGACACACGTTTTTGTTTTTGTTTTTTTCATTGCCCCACGGGGGGAGTTATGCTACTCCTTACGGGGGGGGTGGGTTACCACCATTGGAATTTGATTTTTGGAGCGAGTTTAAGAAGATCTTAATTAGTGTACTCCAAGGGTGGGTGGGAGGGGATGTGCAAAGTGCAAGTGCAATGTCTCTAATCGTCATTTTGTGAACTCCCCCGGGTGGCTTAGTCTATCGGAAATTGCCACCCGAAACGAAGCCAGAGATGGCCCAACTCTGCACGAAAGAAGGTGGGAACCCCCGGTGGGGATTGAACCCGGGACCTTAACTTCCGTCGGTGCGCGCGTTACCGCGGCGCCACTCCGTTTCCCGCAAAAGACACATGTTGGCTGGCGTTACGCCCAGTACGGTTTATTGTGCTTCAATAAGCTGTGTCGTATAGTGCGTTCAGCCTTTGTTGCAGCTAAGTTGTGTGTCCCATAACTCCTGGTGGGTCCGCCTCTTTGCAGCTCACTCCTCAGGTGGCGACGGACTATCATCCAACGGTGCTGATGGAAAGTCAGCCACTTCCGCTGGGATCGTCGCCTCGTTTGGTTCCGGCTCCGGTGTGACGACATTGCCCTCATCTCTTTCCTCCATGCCTTCATCTCCTTCCTCCATGCCCTCATCTCTTTTCTTCATGTCCTCAGCATCAGGCTTCGTCTTCCTCCTCATGCCCTTTTTATTCACCTCTGACAAAGCTATACTCTCCTCAGCCAGGAAATACATATGCTCCAACTGGAAATTAGAATTCCTTACAATATGTATCCTACTTGGTTTGATTGTTGTTTGTCCATGGCATACCTGTGAGACCGTCTGCGCAAGGGTGACTATCGGCGCCTGCCACCCTGTGGACCTCTTGAACTCGCACTCCAGCCTGGCCTTGACCCTCCTCCTCTCCGCGTCCAGCCGCTTGGCGTCCTCCTGCATCTTCTCCTTGTCTATCCTCTCCTGCTCCTGCTCAATGGCCAAGTGCTTCTGAAACTGCTTCCTCGCTTGGGCCATGGTCTTCGGCTTATGGATCTTTTTCATCTGGGCGCTCACCATGAACTCACCAGGGATCGAGGGAGGGAGGGCCTGACAATATAGACACACATGCGAACATCAAATATCAAGTAATAACGTGCTCAACCGAGTGGTGCGCACCCACACTCGCGCAGCTCCACGTTGTGACAACGTTGCCAGTGTCACTCCCCAGCCCTGCCAAATAATTCGCAACCTTGGCAACGTCGCAAATGTAACCCCCCCCCCCCAAGCGTAGCGTTGGAAATACGTGCATTGTTGATTTACCCGTACACCCCTTATATGGGTAATGGGGAGAGTACAGTCAGGGAGCATATACTACATAAGAGGCGCAAACTTCTGTCGGCGCCTTTGATGTTCGCGTCTCTCTGTTTGGGGCGTTGCCAGCAAGGCTGGCGGCCATTTTGAAGTGTGTGGAACGCCAACGAGGTATAAATAGGGTACAGGCAAAAATAGGGTCCGCCATCTTTGAGGATTGTGGCGGCCATGGAAACTACATGGCAAGAAAGGCAAGAACATCAAAGATGGCAGACCCTATTTTTGCCTGTACCCTATTTATACCTCGTTGGCATTCCACACACTTCAAAATGGCCGCCAGCCTTGGCAACGCCCCAAACAGAGAGACGCAAAAATCGAATGTTTGCGCTTCTTATGTAGTATATGCTCCTTGGTACAGTTGGTACTTGGCACGTTGCATGAACGGTGGTGATGCACACTCAGTGGATTTTTTTACGAGCCAACGTTGCCAAAATATAATCACACTCGTAGTTGTACGTAGCCTCTCAGGTTCGTTCCAGAACCTTGGCAACGTCGCAAATGTCAGGCATTTTTGTTCCCTCCCGCTGTGTAGCGTTGGAAATACGCGGATAACATCAGTTATACCAATATGGTGGGATTATGAAGTGAAAGGGTTGGGTAATACCAACTATACTTAAAATACGATACATATAATACAGTAAGTAGGAGAAGGAAGGAAGGAAGGACATTGATAATTCCAACCGTGCTTGCTGCGCGAACGCTGTTGCGCACTCATATAAAATAGCAGTGTTCACCTTCTGCTCTGCCAACATCCGTTCGACGAGAAGCCTGGCCTGGTACACCGGATGATTCAAGACGTACGGTTCATGCTCTGGGGTCACCGTAACTTCCCGGCGGATCATCATGAACTGCTCTCGATTCTCCTCTACCGCCTGCAACCCAATCATGACTGGTGCTTTTAACCGCACTGTTACATGTGGCAATGTCACACTCACCCGCCTGACGATTACTTCACCCTTCCGGGTTTCAACGTAGTCGTCCCGCATGCGTTGCTTCAACCTGGTCAGGTAGTTCTTTTCGTTGAAGTGGACAGTGTCATCCTCCATCAGCTTCGTCATCCGATCCTGCATGTGGACTGTCTTGTCGCACCTGCCCACGAATTAATTTCATCTTAATCAATTCCACAACAATCACTCTCTGAAATGAACTGACGGGAAGGTGAAGATGAAGTCCCTGTACATATCTTCTTGTATCTGATCGATCGTGAGTCCTCCATCGTTGATCGACGAATGATAGCTGCCAGAGTCGATTGACTGAGAGTCCCCGTCGTCCATTCTTCTTCCTGACGCTGTCTGATTCAACACACTCGAAAAGAGTTGCTTTGTGAGGCGTAGGAAAGAATTAGAATAACATTAATTGGAGTGCCGTCTCACAACGTTCCCTGTATAATGGTAAGTAGACTTGTTTTTCTGTAACTGTAGTGACCACAAGAGCATTGTTGGCGGACCACTGTTGCCAGCAGCACCAAAATACAGCTCCATGAAACATCTGTAGATGAAACATTACTGCACGAAGACCACCGTGAGAGGAAAGGTGTAATTCTGCGACAACAGAATTCAGAAATAGAAATGCACCAGGATGAGATAATGTACCAAACAAAATACATACAAGATGAAATCTCCTGAGAGAGATAGTCCTACTGTTAAGAGTGGTCTTCGGACTGTCCCAGAGTGTAGTCGCAGGGGTCTTATTGTGGTCTACTTTATTGAGGGGGTGGTAAGAGATCTCCTGCCTCTACCAGAGGATGTGCCAGACAAGGTAAAGGAGAACATTCAAAAGGTGTTTAGCATGAACGATCCATTCACTGAGATGCTGAGTGGGGCATCTAGCAGCACAATGGCAAATCGAACTCTTGCTTTGGAAAAGGTACTGTCTCCACTGATGAAAGACTTGCATGAATTTGAATGTATTGGAATATCTTCCAGTTTTGAAGGGGATGAGTACACCCATTCAAGGGGACTGTTGTTGCACTCCTAGCAGACAATTTAGGTGCCCACACAATAGGTGGTTTTGTTGAAAGTTTCAACTCACTCAAGAATATGTAGATTTTGCATGGCTACACTTTTGATGATGCCAAAACAGCATTCTACAATGAGCAGTTTCAGTTGAGAACTGCTGAATCACATGATCAACATGTGCAGTATGTAGAAGAGGATGACACGATGGCATCCGTGAAGAGAAAGTCTCCTCTCAATTCACTTCTATATACAATCATGCAACTAATATGTTGCCCCCAGACCTTCTTCATGACCTATTCGAGGGAATTGTTCCAACAGTGATCAAACTAGTTGTAGAGGAGGCCACCCAAAAGAAATACTTCAGTGTCAGTACTCTAAATATAGCATTATTTCTGAATTTCAATTGCCTGATTCCCGCTCCAAGCCAGCACTGTTGCAACCTCACAAGCAGGGAGCATATACTACATATACTATACTACATATACATATACTACCCAGGTAGCACAGATCGTCTAAGTGACATCTAATAGACATCTACATGTCTAGGAAAAATCCTTGGATATAGGTATATCTACAGGATATCCTGTAGACATCGGAATATCTGCAATATCCGAGGTTGGATCGGGCGCCATTTTGAAAATGTGTCGATGTCCATTAGATATCGCACAGATATATAAATGTAGACGTGCGCATGCCGACGCACGTACGCGCCCCACTACTGCATCCTCTGAGCTGCTGGCCACCAGCACAACTTAAAATGTAGAGTCGACAGTTCTGACCGTTTGACGGCTCTGAATAACCGGGGCGGCCCTCGGGTATGGGGAGGGAATAAAAGGGAAAATATTAGAACAAGAAAATTTATCGGTAAATTGTAAAAATACTATGGGATAACATTTTTTCATGGTATAAATTTAATGCGATGAAAAAATTCATGCGAAAAAATATGGCGGCCGGTACTTCAACGAGTTGTGTGACTGTGTCTGACTGCCTCCTCGTGCTCATCCCCCGACGCAACGTGCCACCGTGGAGTGCCCAGGGAGTAGTGCCGGCAAATACAGTTGACCTGCTGGTGGCCACCACCGCATGAGAATGCGACAAAAATGATGGCCAACGAAGAGACCCTGATGTGTCCACTTGGGAACTCTTCCAAGGAAGAGCTTTGCATTCCACTGGTGAGTGTCAGTAGATATATTTTATGTTGTTGTTTTCAAGTAGGAAATTGCATAGCATATATGGCTGTCCATAAGAGGACATGTTAATCTTGGATGTTCGATCTATGTGCTGCTGTTCCTAATAACTGAATTTCATATAATTTGCAGGCTGTCGCATTACTGCACGACAAAAAGCAGAAGACCAAAGTGATATTGCTACAGACAATGACAGATCACCAGGCAGAACTGCAGGTGATGATTCAAGTAATTTTTGGTGAGTTATAATGGCTGTTATTTGATTCCACCTCAGCATACGTACATCATTTAGCTGGAAGTACATTTTCTCTTCATAAACTTAAATCACGTATGACGTAAGCTCAGTGCCATGGTGATCTATTCAGCACATATTAAATTATATTAGTTTTACATTTTGTGGGACATAATTATAATAAATATCGGCCTGTTGTGACAGAACAATAGTGTGCAGTTCAATTTTGCTGCCAGTTACGTAAAATAAATTCCTAGTGATGGAGCACATCACAACATGTGTATACTATTTGCCTTTAAACTGAAGACATATCCCATGTATATACACACAATATTACAATCTTCTAAAATTAATAATACTGTTCAATTAATTTCATATTTCTCAAATACCGTCAGGGCCAGTCATCGAACAAGGCATGCAACAGAGAAAGCTGGATGAGTGACGAATTGAAGGAATGGTTGCGAAATGCAAAGCAAAGGGAAATCAACAGTGTTTTATGTGGAGCACATACTGATGACCATTGTCTTTTTCCAACAATTTACTCAACTCAGATCATCTCATTGTCTCCATCAGCAAGTATCACAAATTTTCAGTCAACTTTTCTACTGTCACCTAAATTTGAGCTTCATGTGGAAATCAGAACGAATTTGGGGATATCCTAAAATGACATAATTATAGGTTATTACCTCTATGGATGGATTGAAGCACCTATGGGCACTGATATATATTAGTATGGCTAATTTGTGAATACAGAGCATAAGTAACCAGCAGTAATGTTATGTATTTTTTTTGTGATGTATATTCATACACTGTTTAAAATTGAAAGGAGAATTACATAATGTGCACCAGATTTTTATGCAAGTTACAAAATATACAGTATCGGTGTATGTGATAACACTATGACGGCATTTTTAAATCTGACAAATTACTTTGTTCTGTTAGCAACGATGAATGTATGTACTGAGGCAAATTATAATGCTAGTCCCCTGTTGTTGTGAAAAAAAACTGCTGTATCATTATACTGGAAAATTAAATCATGTATGTCTCATATGTCTGTGCATTATATGTATTGTGTATGTGTATATATAATTTCGATCCAGGTGTAACTCCTCTCTCGCCCTTCAAGTGAATGGAATGTCAGGTGCTTGATCATCACTTTAAATATGATGCTCAAGCACCTGACATTCTATTCTAATAGTTCTCGTAATGGGGTGCCCCCACACTCAGATACCAGATATCTGAGTGTGAACGCCCCCCATTACTACATCTATGAGACATTACAAAATAATATCTATTAGACATGAACGGCAGATGTCTACTAGACATGAACGGCAGATGTCTACTAGACATCAGAAACTGATATGTACTAGATATCATCGAAATATACTAGACATCTCCCCCATACATCACATAGACCTCTACAGGGGTGACATTCGCTACTCTCCTAGACATCTATTAGATATATTCAGAGATCCTGTAGATATCTACAGATATAGGTCTCCTAGATATATCACATCTCATAGATGTCTACTAGATGAATTGGTGCTACCTGGGTATGTAGTATATGCTCCCTGTCACAAGTGTAGACAGACTGGTGCTGGTTGTTGGACATTGTTGTGCTGATCAGGGTTGTTGCGTTTACACCACTGGACGGTTGAATTTTTTAGTTGGTTGTGACTTCGTAGGGTTAGTTTTAGACTTTTGTTGAGGCTGCAACATGGTTTTCGGGCATATTTTTTGTCGCTTGTTGCCGGTAGTTTTGGTGTCCCTACCCATTCGCGCAGCTAATGAGTACAGTACCAATAATTCATAGATGTCACTTGCATGAATAAGTATGATATTTGATATCAAACATGATCTCTGACATTGTTCAGCTGCTTCACAATAACAATGTTGAATCATTACGCAGAGGGTACATTAATAAAAGATATGTACTCATGCCTACAGCAATTAGGATGCATCAATTGACAAAATTGGCGAAAAACTGACGATGGTGGGCAGGAAGGACCCGAAGTAGCAACGTAGCAATCTGGATGCAAGAAGTTAATTGGAGTAATCATATTGTGATGTGTAGTACCACCTCAACCTCAACCGTTGATAGAAGACGTTCCCGCCGTCGCAGATGAAGGTTCGCAGTCACCGTACTACCTTCCGTTGTCTCCCACGCAAATAACCAACTCAAACTGGAAAAAATTACACAACGAATTGGTAGAGGCTTTTCCGGGAATACTGTCCCCCATACCAGAAGGTGAGCCCCATTCCAGCGGGTATGATGCGTTGGTGCCAGTAATAGATTGGATCACACCCATAGAGGTAGAAATAGAGCTTTCAAAAAAGATCTCTAGAGATTTCACTCACCAAATGATCTACGACCACGTGACCTCAACATGCGGTCCAGTGGATGACTTGTTGGCTGGTGTGGCGGCCAACCAGGTGGTAGGACATTGGCCGTGGAACAATAACCTATGGTCCAGTGAACCTCGTAGCACTTCCGTGCTACAGGAGAAAAAGAAGAAGGAACTGTTCCCCAGAACATTTTTCAAAACAAACTTCACCAACGTAGATCTCGGACTGAACAACATTGTCGAGAGAGGCATCATCACCGCCGACATGAGGTCGGAAGACATCATCACCACCGACATGAGGACGGAAGACATCATCACCACCGACATGAGGACGGAAGACATCATCACCGACGACATGAAGCCGGAAGACATCATCACCGACGACTGGAACTTGGAAGACGTCATCACTGGTGACCTCAACTCGGAGGACTTGTTGATGTTATCACCAGATGATCATCCCTATATATATATAAAAAAATGGCAGCCCTGTAGGACTACCTCTTTTTTGCAAGAAAGAGAGCAATGTGATGTGTATTATTATGGTTATAACTATCTTTTGTTATTATATAATGTACTTGTTAATTTCGGTTACCTAGGGCCGTTACGCTGGTGACCTGGTATAAATGTAAACTAACAGAGGTGTTAAATAAAGGTGCCTAGGCCAATGTGAGTCGGTCAGGCTGGAGACAGCGAGGAGAGAGGGTCTCTCCTCCTAGCTGCTGGTGGTTGACTGATGAACTGGTCTACGCTCGGAAATCCAAATGGTGTTCGTTATTAACTGGCATACCGGTACAGGTAGGCTAACGGTACCACTGGTTGAACGGTCGGTCTCAGGCATCTGCACCACTGACTATTCAGCGAGTGGTAGGGGGATATCCGTACCGCAGGCATCTGCACCGTACGGACTATCTTCCCGTACCGTATACCACCTTACTACTCGGTGTGACGGTCAGACCGCAGGCATCTGCACCGCTTGACAGTTGTACCGCAGCAAAAGGCGTACCGGTACGTATTGGGCGATACCAAAAGCGCTTCCCTCTCACTGACCGTACGCGGTTGGCGGAAGCCCGGACCAGGTCCGGACGGTACACAGTAAGCCGTCCGTGTACCTCCCTGTGACATAGGTGTGAGTCACCCAGAACCTGGCGTCACAATATCACACCTTGACGAACACAGGCTGATAGGTTCACAATTATTGCACGAGGGCAAACTGGTCTGAAACTCTAAATGGACAACAAAACCTTCAGTTATCAGGTTATTATTAATCCTCAGGCAATCCTCTTGAACTTAATGTATTTAATCCAATCAGGAAAAGTCACGGAAAGCCTCATAGCATCGGACACTGCGCCAAGAGAGTTACAGCGATGGCTTCTGCAGTTCATTCTAACAAATGTTTGATCTATTAAATACAGTTGGGAGAAAATGACCTGGATGACTCGGCTCCGTCGATACTCAAAATATTAATTACGGTATATCTTGCGTTAAGCAATAAAAATGTTAAGGAAAATTGACCTGCGCCAATCGTCAGCCTACACCGAGTCAGAACCTCCTTCAACGACCCTGAAAGGACATATTATTATTAACACTATTGCCTATTTCGGCAAACTTCATAGTGTATATCGTTTCACTAATGAAAAATCACATAATTATCAGCATTCAATTAATAATGGTNGGGGGGGGGGGGGTCTGTTTTCACAAGGTCATATTTTACATATCAGTTGGTACTTGACAATATCCCAAATACTCCATAAAGCGACTCACCGTGAAATAATGCCTTCAACGATGCCTCGTAAAATGTCATAGGCACGTTATCCCTGAGTTCGTTAAAAAATATTCTCAAATGACGGTACAAAATTCATGAGAGACACTACCTCAGTGTAATGTTTCTCCTGTTGATTGTCACCACCTATGACTTTGGACCAATTGCACGTTTATAAAATTATATGCAATGAGAGGAAAGCTCTCAAATAGTCGTCAGGTTCGACAGCGGGAAGGAAAGGGAGGCGATGATGAGGGAAAAAGTGAAGCTGAGGGGCAGCCAAATATATGTTGACGAGGACTTTAGTGTCGCAACTAGGGCCGTGCGGAGGGAGCTGTTCCGGGTGGCCAAGGAGTGGCGGGCAGCTGGCACCCTCTGCACGGTGAAGGTTGACAGGATGATGGCAGACGGAAGGTGGTACCGGTGGGACGAAGAGAAGAAGGAGGCGGTGCTGGAGACGAAGAGAGGAGAGCAGGACACGGGTGAATGGAGGCTGGCTGGAGGAGGGAGAAGGGGAAGAGGATCTGCAGCAGGAGGACGGGGAGGGGGCCGAGGAAGAGCCTACTGAGGGGACGATGGAAGGGGGGAGCAGGGGACGGAAGAGACAAATGAAGGGGCAGAGGTAGAGGGGGAGAGTAGGAGAATGCTGTCGTGGAACTGTGCGGAGAAAGAAGAAGAAGCGGAAGAAGAGGAGGAGGAAGAAGACGAAGACGAAGATGGGGAAGGCAAGGAAGTGAGGGTGTTGTCGTGGAACTGTGCTGGGATTTATGGTAAAAGGAGTGCGTTCTGGGAATATGTGACGGAGTTTGATATAGTTATATTACAAGAG
>JYFJ02004798.1:10258-29473 GCA_000934665.2 Catajapyx aquilonaris | reverse complement strand
CCAACCACCCCCTTATCTGAATGCGGCCCACTCCGGATCATCCACAACTGAGTGCGATGTGATCCTCGAATTGTCAATTATCACTGTAGGTGATCCGGAGTGGGCCGCATTCAGATAAGGGGGTGGTTGGGACCTTCCGTGTGCCTCTGTATAGAGAATAAGCCCTAACTGCTAACCTCGTCACGCCAAATCCTGTCTGATTGGATTGTGTGGTCAATGAAAGAAATGGATTATCCGCCAATATTTGTGTCAAAAATAATAATTGTGGCACACGTTTCTGCCTTCTGGCATAAGATATTTTTGGACTTTTAATGCGGTCATTGCTAAGGCCCATGAACATTTTAGTAGTCAAAAGTTTAGCAGTAGGTTAGCAGTAGGTATACACAGTAGGTTAGAAAAGTGGAATAATTCTTTCGAACTCGGGTGCAAAATGTATCAGTTACTTTGTATTGCTACAAGTAAGCTAATACTTTCTGCTTATTATAAAATATGTTCCTTTCTCGCTGGGACCATCTCGTATATATTAGCATTCGTAGCTCTTATAAACACATACGGTACATGTACTGTCATAGTATTGCGTTCACCGATGTGTTTCAGTTCAACTTGAGCACTTGCTGATTTTATTATTTTCCGATACGAAAGCAATGGAGAAAGCGGACCAACGCATAGTGCTACATTTTAGCTGGATTCATAATTATGAGTTATGCATACTCTACCTCTTTCTGGGGATCCAGCACGTTACAAATATAATTATGTAAAAGAGAGTAACATGAGGTAGGAAAGTGAGTATCCTGCCTTCTGTGCTCTGTAATAAAACAAGCAAGGAGGAGGTGTAATATACGCACGCTACCTAAACCTATGCAGCTAAGGTCTGAGCCAGGTGGCAGGATACAAAGGTAGCATTTCACGAGTAATGACTTGAGAAGTTGAGGAAGTAGTCCGATTTGTCGCCTCCTGATGGCAAAAACTGCCGAGGAAGGACATGCAATGGAGGACTCTTTGTGGCTCGTTTTCTTGGGAAACTCCTGGGTACAGGTAGGGAAGATAAAAAGACTGATGTAACTGTAAACACTGCGTAGACTATTGATAGAGCAGTCACAGCTTTACGCATGAGGTCATGCAGTTCCTGTTCAGATCAACACTTGATTATCATTTCCTTCTGATACTCCGGTGAGCCAATTTAGTAAAAGTGTTAAACTTGCTGCTCCGTCCCAGTAGCATTTCATTTTTTACGTCGTTAAATGTTCAAATTTTCTGGAAAGAGAGTTCAATAGCAGCTCTAAACTGTAGTTGTTAATTGAAAACTGCACCAAAATAATAAGAGGTGATAAAATGGTAATCTGCATTATGTATAATATAACCTACAACAGATTCTAAGTGTTGGCGAATTTTTTATTAGGTAATCGTTGTTGCCAAATCCATTGTAAGATATTGTGTGTGAGGAAGGTTATTGCCAACAATTTGTTTAAACACGAAAGGTGCATTATTATGTACGGCTCGTTAGTTCACTTCTTACTGATGCTGTGATTACTCTTTGCCCAGTAGACTTCACGTGTGTGGCATTTTGATTTATTTTTAATATTTAATTTACAGCCATGAGAAGAAAGCTTAATAATAAGCTTGTATAACGTATACCACAGAATGTGCATTATGCCTTCATAATTGGCATGCAATTGTTATATGACACGCAATTAGAATTTAGAATTGCACACTGCATGAACTCATAAACCGAAGGAATACTTCCACGTCATGTATAGCATAATAATAGTGCACGCTAAGACTTCCTAAGAGAAAATAATTGCGTCATGATTAGTTCGAGATATTTACGCGATTTAAAACTGACTTTCGTTCCACACTCTAACCTGAAGGTAGCTTCGTTTGTATTCTCCATAGAGCAGCGAAATGTTTTGATAATGATAGAGTTGCCACTGATTCCAATTACACGCACTTCCCGTTCAACACTTCAAATGGGCAGAACGTTGTCTGCGTAGGCGAACTTGCTCAGCATGCGCCATATGCATTCCTCGCACGTCCAGGTGATGTTGCGTCATTTTCTTCGACTAATTCTTACTTGCAGCAAAAAGCCGTAAATTTCTGTGCCAGCAGTCTTACCGGATGTCCCACATCCAGCCAAGTTTCATGTCTTAATTATGCCAGAACACGTGGTATCTTCCTCCAGGGCGTAGCTCTTAGTGTATGGGAAATGAGTGGCACATTAATTGTCCATTTCAGAGCCATATCCACAATGCCATCAATATATGCGAGGTGTGGTTGGGTTTCTGCGTTTTTTATTTTATTTTATTTTATTTTTTAAAGATAAAATCTATACTGTTTGATGAGGCCGAAGGTACATTTCAGAGCATACTGCACACCATGCACCATATACTGTTAAAATTGTGTTCCTGTCCATTTTATCTTTTATTCAACATACATTTTGTAGCTATAGTTCTACTAGGCTTATTTTGGACCGTAAAACCTTCTTATACAATCCTCAAACAGAGGGGGAAAATGTAAAGAGTGGGGAGTGGTCCATGTTATAGCGTGATATACATTTGGAGGATGATGGCGTAGAATTCCGTGACGGTGCGTGCCATGCGGGAGGGTGGCGGGATCAAAAAGGCCCAAACTCAGCGTGACGTTCTTTATGGATGGTCCTTTACCGTAATTATATATCTAGCTGTAAGTGTTCTCGGCCTATTATGCACGGGCTTACTCGGTTACATGAGAAAGTGTCAATCATCTTATGCATTTTGCACAACTGGCCGAATACCACAGATTATTCCCGCTAGGAGTTGAGCACACGGTTATCACGTACACAATGGCACTCAATCCAAGAAGAGCTAGTGATATGGCGCCTCCTATAGCGTGTTGTAAGCGAGAATCACGTGACACGAGGCATTTGCGGGCTGGTAGGTGGCGGAAATGCTCGCTTGGTGTCGGCAACGAATTCATGACAGGAGACTTAAGGAAACGAGTCTGTCAATATTCAGTTGTGTGTTAATGTAGACTGACTTTGTTCAAACAATATAAAAATGCGACCCTCTAAGAATAAATTGCGGTTGATGAGGATATCTTCAACATTTACTTCTCGGAACATGTTTCTTGTGAAGTGCTCTATAGGTGGTCAGTCGTCATCTCCGGTGATGCCACATTCTACCTCTACTTTCACAGAATGCCTGAGCCTAATCTATGGTAGATTATTTCGTCGGATAGCAGACAAAATTGTGAGTCCACGCACACCACCAGCTCCAGTGATCGTTACTCTCACTTTTACCTGAGACTACCAGGTGAAGTGAAAAAAAAAGCCTTGACCCTTGTCCTTGCGGCAGGAAAAAAATTAATTTTGTTTTGGAATTACCATCATGTCAGTTTTCAATATATATTTTTCCTTCCGTGTGAGTAGGTAGGAAAGTATAGTTTATAATAACTTATATGTATACAATTAATTTATTTGTAAAGAAATATATGGAATATCGGCCTGGAATTGTTAGAATTAGCATATCCCTACAGACATTGTGTAAGTTAATATCAATATTTGACAACTACTTTAAAAACTCAGGTCTACTTATAGTCTTCATAACACTCATAGTGTACACTGTGTGAGAGTGAGTTGGCTCCGCAAGCATGTAAAGATGTTCGGAGTAACGCAAGGAAAATTAAGCATGAAGCAATAATTAAAACTTCTGCGTGACATAACAAATAACGAATATGAAAATTACACACTCATTAAATATAATAATAATCCGGGGTAGTGCTGACCTCATCAGAGGTATGTAGCACGGACCTTTATTTATTTTTGTCGTGTACATTGGAGCCTTTACACGTAACGCCCGGGCCCACGGGCAGGATGACAGGAGGGGATGTTCAAGGTGCAGTGCAATGTCTTAATGTGGCCATTTTTAGTGAACTCCCCCGGGTGGTTTAGTCTGTAGGAAATACCACCCGAGACGAAGCCAGAGGTGACCCAATGAACTCTGCACGAGATGAAGGGGGTGTCCCCGGGTTGGGATCGAACCCGGGACCTTAACATCCGTGGGCGCGTACGTTACCGCAGCACCACTTCGCCTCCCCCCACTCATTAAATATTGAATCATTAATGTAGTTATAAGTAGCCTATTTTTAAAAGTCTTCAGCTAAATTAGTTGATATTGTTAAATAGCAGCAGAGTGGCATTATTGACTTTTAATTATAGCTATCATGTGAAGTTATGAATTCAGAAAATTGGTTATGAAACACACAAATTACACCACGAAACCGCTGCATGCTATAGAATGGTTCATTTCATAAAGGTTTTTTTCTTTCTTCATGGAGTTTTTTATTGCGCCACGTGCGCATCTATATGCCACATTAATGATATCATAATTCCGGTGGATAGTTTGCATTCATATTTCATACTAATTTTCTATGCCAGAGAGTTTAAATGAGTATATTAGGTCTAATTATACAGGTAATGTTGCGTGTCCCAGTAAATGGGCTACAAGGAGCTTGGCTATGAAGGAAGTGGGTTCCTGCAAGCTGCAACATTATGATATCATGGCAGTGGATCGAAAAACCCTCTGCTACTCTCTTAGAAAACGGTATACATTTCTGGCGCCTATAATGGGGATCACATAATGCGAATGTTTACGGGTTTGCCTTACTTGATCTATGTATTTGTCAAAAAAGCACAAAATAAGATAATATTTAGAGTTGTGTCCATACCTTTGTGCAGGGGATTTGACTTTGGTATCCTCTTAACTAAGCCTGAAGGCCCGTAACTAAGCCCGTCCCTATATATTCAGTTTTACCCCGCAGCACTGCTTTGTACGTGTCAGTAATAGTTTGAGAGTCTTCGTGCTGCACAAGCAAGGTAACTGCTCTGCATGGAAACATCAATAAGTTGCCGGGAGATAAATATTAATTGCAAATTCATTTTAATGAAAGTGCTTCAATTGATATTGAACGTGCACAATCATCGTTATCCTTTCTGAATAATTATGACAACAACCAGACGCATTTATTTACTTATATAGTGTTATGATGGACCAGTTTTGCAATATCCCTCTTTTGAAGCGATGTTTGATGCAGGGAGAGCCATTTTCCCTAAAGAGAATAATAACGAAGATAATAAGAATGCAACTATAAACCCAGCAATATTGGTAACAAATAAAACTTCTAGATTCACGGCTTATCTCAGTGGTGCAACAGGACCATACAGTATAAACAATATTGTAGCCTATACTGGGAAGGGTTGAAGACAAAGACTTGTAATTCAGAAATAAAACGTGTGTTTCTACCAAGGGGGTAACCACTCGACTGAAAAGTGTACACTGGAGTACCAAATTCAAGGAGTACCAAAGAGTAAGGTACCTAAGGAGTACCTGGGAGTACTCACCGGAGTACCGAAGTGGTTACCCCTTTGGTCTCTACAGTATATGCTAATGACAAGTGAAATAATTATGTAGAAGCAACGTCTTACTCCTAAGTAAAACCATGATAATATTTTGTTTACTGTAGTATAAAACATTACCTGCAGACTGTCAACAAAGAGTCGGTTTGAAGAAACCAAAATTCGGAATTTGGGAGAAAAAGTTTCTTGCGTTTGTCCTTTTTCCATTCATTGTTACATGCTGCTTACCTTAAAATCAGGATGCCTAATCGGATCAGTATTTTCCCAAGACCGGAATTGCACACCAATTAGAGTAGAATTTTGGTCAAAATTGAGTTAGGCTTTGCGCAATCTTGTAGTCCTCGCTGCGGTACTTTCTGAAGTCAGTTTCCTGCTGAGGCAATTGCATTTCTCTTAATATTATCAAAGTAAATGACTCCATAATTGTATAAGAGATCATTCCACTTCAAGTTATCATTGATTCAATCAGAAATTACTGTGTATTGACATCCCAATGACAACAAGGACTTTATAATTGGATATCCCTTGATAGGCCTACTGGGGCCTTTTAGAGGACTTTCCTTTCAACATCCGACCTTGATCATTGACTGTGCTGATGGTGAATTTTGATTGCGAAAGGATACGGGATAACCCCGAGTAAACCCACGCGAGTACGGAGAGAGCCGATCGAAACTATTTTCATATGAGAAAATCCATTCGTCTGGCCTGATGATCGAACACAGGACCTCAGAGGTGAAAGGCTATATGGCTTTAACCACTATGCTACCTTGATGGCGCCTTTTGGCAATGAGGACTTTAAATAATGTCAGCAATAAAACTAACAATTAAAGGCGTGTGACGTCAGGACCATTCTCTGGTTGAATCAATAATAACAAGCTCATAAACCTGGTTGAACAAAATGATTATACGACCATTTCCATCTGTGTATTATGCCATATTATACATCTGGAATATCGAATTGTTGTGTTGTCACACTGCTACTGAAGCTCACCCACCCGTTTCCCCTTTTAAAGGCAAAATAACTGTTCATGGGGTATTCATTTAATTTTTTCAAATATATAGTTCAACATCATTAAGTAATCCCACAGATAAAAATCAAGCAACTGGTCAAACCCGATCAACTTTTTAAAAACGTGTTAGAATGTTGTGGTCTAGGGTCGGCATTGGATTTGGATATTGACGTAACTTATAGCCTTTGCTATAGTTGCATTGTTGATATTGTTGAAAGTTAGTCGGCAGTGTAATGGTTTAGGCTTTTAGAACTAGTGGACCTCAAACGTAGACTATAACTTACTGTAACTAGACCTTATTTTACATTGTTTTACACTACAAATATTTTAACACAACTGACAAATCGTATAGCAGAATAATTAATGTATTGTGTCGTGATTGTGAAAGTAAATATACTTCCCATAACAGGAGGGTGATTCACATCAAACGATTGGTTACGTTTAAAAAAAACAATCATCGCTACCGTAATATGGTAGAGTAGATTCAGTAGACTAATGCCTATTGGCGATATGGATCGATTATCACACGAAAATTTAAAAAATAGGCATACTCAATGTTGCATCTCTAGATCAATCATCTATAGTCTATATTCTATAACAATAGTCACCCCCCCCCCAATCAATGAGAAACACGTTATACTTGCTGCTAACCGCGGTAACTTTCGGGCTATCTTTATAACCACGTGCTTGTGTATCTGATCATGTAAGTGGTCATTTTTGGGCCAGGTGCGTGGGCATATAAAGCATGATTTGCTGCGTAGCCTGAGAACTGAGTAGGTGGTAGCACAAACAAGAAGGCAGATGGAAACCATGAGAAGCTTCAGGTAACGGATGAAGATATCTAAGGACCACACGTTAGTCGACCAGGTCTCGTATTACATGCAAGGCTTCTGTTGCTGTTGTTCATTTTAATGATTATATACCTATAACTGAATAAAAAATGTTCCTTTTCTTTCAATAGTATGATAACCATCCCATTAACTTCATTTTTAATTGTAGCATTTTTATCAACGTATATTGTGACATTATTTACTTACACAACCATCTCATGTAAGTGTCCCGTTTGAACAGAGAAGAATTCCATATGGAGTTTCACAAAGAATCCTAGCCAGTATATAAGATGGGTAGCCTGGAGCACAAGCACCTATTTTACTTGGTAGGCAAGTTGGTAGGCCTACACATTTTCGGTGAAAATGGTGTTGGGTAGGTGTCTGATAGAAAAAGAAAACTATAATTGCAAGACAGTGTCCCTGATTCGAGATCTACTGTATACTGTAGGAGATAGAACGGATGTGGGAACACAATATTTTTCAAGTTTCAAATCGCCACAGAAACCTGTACCTGTATGAAGTTTTAATTCAAAAATTATGGGATTCGTATGTCAGATTTTTAAAGTGACATATACTACGCACTGCAACTGACATTTGAATAAACGTGATGTATTAATGCCCTATTTGGGGTGTTTCCACGTGGTACGAAAACGATTGCACAGCCATCAACTTCATGAATATTTGTTTTAGTGAACAATGTGACTGAGAAAAATTTGTTGCCGTTACCAATGCCAGAAAAATGAAATATATATTATTGCAGGTTCCTATAAGCTCCTTCTGCGGCCTTTTGCAACTTGAAAAAAGTGCAAATTTGCAATTTTTGTATCTCACACGAGGAGCACTTTTTTGATATATTCTCTCGCTTTTCTAGTATAGACACTGTCAATAACCATTTACACCAAAAATCTTAACGGTCCAAGAGATATGGGTGTCCTATACAGATTATCTAACTTACCCGTTAGGATTATTTTGTTACACATACCCTGCTGTGGATGTCACAAGATCATAACAATGCTTAAGCTCAGCCGTGTCTTCCGGTCATTGCAATATTTGAAAGGCGAGTAACAATATTGCCTCAGTCCTATCTGTCCAGAAAATTATGAGCATTTGTAGTCTTTGCATTTCAGACACGTAACGGCTAGTATTGTTGTTTTTTTTAAGTCGGAAATTTTGATTATCAGAGTAACAGCTTTTTGTTCAAATAAACCCATTATTTCTGGAAAAAGGTCGGACTTTCCAGAAAACGTTCGGTTTTTAACATTCAATATCAACTCACTACTGTCGGCCGGACACGTCAGTGTTCATATAATTTTGCTCGTCACTGTAGAACTCGTAAAAACAGTAGTCGCAAGGGAAACAAGAACTATGGCGACTATACAAGGTGAATAAAGACACAAAAATAATATAATCTGTCGTGATGGAGTGTGTTACGTACTACGTGACGTGTTTTCCGCCATGTTTGTCCGTAGATCCAGATTAAGATGAGACAAGTTATTGGAGAGTCGCAAGGTCACAATGCGCTTAAATTTTTCGCCCGTTGCTCTTGCCGTTGCTACATGATGAGGATAACTATTTGTAGACAAAGACAGCATTAATGCTCGCATCCATCAGGATACGGACATAAGCGGCATTTAATCCCAAATAGTGTTCTCGGCATATTTCCAAAAGGGCAAAAATTGCGGTTGGAATTATATTGCTACTTGGTATTATAGGATTCGGTGCATTATTACAACAACATATTTTGTGTGACACACCAAAATGGCGTATTTTTCCTAAAATAGACTATTTATTGCTAATAATCCAAGAGTTGAATACAACAGATTGGGATACAGTAAGCCCGGGTTCACAAGTCTTTGTTTTCGGTTATTGTGGCTGCGGGGTTCTCCAATCACCGCGACGGCAGCAGCGGCATCAGCAGGCTAGACGAGCGAACCGACTCTGATTGGTGCATCCCACCCATAATAACCCAAAAACAAATACGATGAGATCGAACTTAACTCAGGATAATAATACAGAAAAGTGTATCATATTGCAAGTACTTTGTTTAGTAAAAAATTTGTGCCATTTGATCATGTGTCCGTATCGGCGCCAAGCAAATGAACGTTATTCCTATTGGAAATAGCAACACACTTGGTTTGTGTTTTATTTGGGGTACACTTGCATCTAATACTTTCCCATAGATCTCTATAGTTGCTACAGCCTATCCAGTATAATTACGAAAGCGTCAAGATTTGTGCTGATGGACGCCTCAAAGAAATGGCGCACTATTAACAACAGCAGCAATAATGTTATTATTAATGCAGATTGTCATTTTTGAAAGCGAACATGCTGAACTTATGAAACATTCAAAGTTTTGTTGAAATATGGGATTGCGACGTATCATTTGGGATAGTAGACTACATTATTAATTTTATTCCACCGAGCTTTCCAGTACACTGGCTTGCTTGTGGGACTAAAATAGTCCAATTTCTATGCATTTGGTAAGGTTACTGGAGGAGTATTTAATAGTTTTTGTGGAATTGACCAGCTGTAACAATCACTTAGACAGAGGTAGTCTACTTTCTAAATAAGTAAATAATGTTGTTGATACAATATTGCAACGAGCAAGCACTATACAGTAAGTATTCCACCCACCTGAAGCAGTGCAATGGTGCTACATATTTTCTTATAAGAAAACCCACATGTCTACAGGTAGCAGTTACTTGAATGTTCCCCTAAAAAGACTTCAACAAGAGGATAATACTCAGCAACTGTACAATATTTCATGCACACTGCCATCCAACATATGGCTTCAGAACCGTTTCAAGTTTTACTCAGGGCACGTGATAGTGTCATAAAATTCATGCCAAAAACATTTCATTAATTAATTATTTATTGTTTGCCAGAGTCAGTTTTGAACTAGAGTATAGGCATTCTATGAAGAGTAGAAAACAATCCACTGAACATACGCCATTCACTTTCCACGAATAAACATAGCGATATTACGTGTGAGTAATTACTGAACTTTCAAAATAAGCGATATTACTTGGGGGCTTATGTTGGACAATCAGTTTTACGTCCATGTTGAAAATTCTGCCTTAAAACAAAGGTTTCCATTTTTTTATTCAGCAACACTATTTGGTATGTATATATACAGGCTCCATGAAATTTTAAAATATTTAGGTGGTGGTCCCCACCAATAATATCAGGGCAAGGAGGGGCAGATGTTGGATTCAAGTTTTATATACCTGCGGGGGCGCGTCTATTCGTAGGCCTGCATAATTATTATTGGAGGTTTAGCTTGCAGGGTTACCAGTTGGGGGCAGCGAAAGCTGGATAGGTGAAAATTGGAAACTGATTCGATAACGGCATGAATATTGTTAATCCGTAATTAATGTTACCATGTAATTAAGAGTTGATTAATTTTAGGTTGCGCCTCTGACTGTAACATAAAAACTGACTTGTACTCTTGGCATATTAATGAGAATTGCTTAAAAACCTGTTGGCTCATTCATGGCTACCAGGTGAAGCATTAAAATATTAAATTACCACTTGATTTTGATTTACTTATGCATGCATTCAATCCTAGAAACCTTGAATATTCACGTTAGTTCAAGTGAGGCGCATGCAAATATCAGCAAGGCTGCTATGTCATGACTCATAAGCTGTTGAGAAATACACGGCGAAATATTTGTTGCATCAGGTATGAATATCTGGTTATAATTATAACGTATGTGCATTTAAGTATATATCAGTGACTGGTTTAATTGCTGTTTTGCAATTAGTGAATCGTGTACTAATTGCTGTGATCGACAGTAATTACAGCATTCCGAGAGAAAGTACCGTTTGATCGTATTTTTTAAAAAGATAATTTCTTCCAAAAATTTACATATAGTCACGCCGCATGTCATCATGTATCACGGTACACAAAACTCATGTCAATCGAAGCATTTTTAGAGTCGTGGAACCAAAGGTTGTAAGCTTATGTCGAGGACTCTCGCCTCCAAGAATAGGCCTACATTCTTTTGCCTTTTGATCACTCTTGCCAAAAGATTTCTGTAGATGGCAAAACTGTAACTGTCCTAGCCTTTGATTAATTAATGTCCGCTTAACAGTCATTTGCAGTCAGGCATTGTGGTAAGTCATTCTCCAACAATTCAGGTGGAACATGTTTGGGCATTTCCCAAACAGTATATACAGACCATGGTCCATATCTTTCATAGAATGACCTTCACATGTTTCTCCACCTTCAGACTATCTTGGAAAGGAGATTGTTCGACACAATCTTACAAAATCCGGTGCCAATATTCTAAAAAAATGGTTTCGATCTAATCACATAGACAGCCTTCATGCGGATGTTGACTTTTTTGAGAAAAATGTAAAACAAATACGGTCAAACGGTAGCCTACTTGGATTCGAATTGCTACGTATAATAGGCCTATGTTTGAGTATATTTTGCGGACTTTCAGTGCTTACTTTTGGCAAGGATAACAACATGCTGCCTACAATGTACGTAGTTACAAGATAGGTGTTTTCCAGCGTTTGTAAATAATTGCATGTTACAACTAATAATTTTTTGTAACCCCTACTTTTATTGTTCATACTGTACATAGCCAATATACACAATTTCTTGCATTGCACACAGCTTGGGTCAAAATACACCACGTCATATTTGAAGAAACCCTATATTTTTCTTTTGTTTCCCCATGGTGGGCAATAGATTTGAAAGGTCCCTGGCCAATTCACACTCCGGCACGGCATATGATGTAAGGCTGTCAAAAAGCCGCATCCGATGATGCCTTAAGGAGATAATTGGGAGTGAAAATTTAAAGGCAGCGTCGCACGCAACGACTGGGGATCTTTCCGAACCTGCTGCCCGACGATTTTCTCCTTTCAACCACCCGGCCTTTGTTCTCGTTAATAAACTAACAAATCAATTCTGGCTCTTCCTCCAGCTGCGTTTTATATATTAGCCTCTGCCTTTCATATTCCATTGCTGGCACCCAGCAGTTGGTTGAGTTTTATTTGGTGTTGTGTAATAGATTTGGTTGGGTTGTAATAATTTTAGTTAAAATTTAACGCATTTTTGGATTCAATTTAAGATCTGAAATTCAGGAAGGTAATATTAATATTTTGATCGATGCTAAGTGTAATGTGTTCCTTGCAGTGTATAGTACTTTATGATGGTCAAGTCAGTCTTCTAACCAATAGCAGTTTCTTAGAAAGATGCTTCGAAAAGGGAACCTATAAGAAATAATTGAATCTTAAATTTAAAATTTTCATACGTTGAAATGACTTTATAGTGTGATTCTGATCGAGCGAGTTTCAGGCCTTCAATTGTCAATTCATCAGATAATTTACTTGGCTTTTAACAATCAAATTTAGAATCGACTTGTGTCTGCGTTCGAGTTTTAAAACTTGAATCAAAACCTGTAAATTGTTAATGGCATGTATACCCCATTGTTATTTATTTAACATCAAGCAATTACTAACAATGAAATATAGACCGTTCAAATTTTACAGGCTTTGTTACAACATGCCCCGAATAATTCAATGAACACACTTGTTCGGTTAATTAACTTACACGTAATAATGTGTAACTCACGGAGTTAGTCCAGATAGGCCAATCCATTGGCCTATTATAAAACCAAAATATTATACTAATATACATCACTTTTTGCTCAAAAGTACAGTTACGGCGTGTGATGGAAATTAAAATTTGATGCTGTTACCATTGGGGGGTATTTAAAAAAATATCCTGCAGGGCACATCAAACGTCAAGGAGAGATGCTAGACGTGTGGTGTGCTATTGAAGATAATCTCTATTGCACGCAATCGTAATGTAATCTAAACTTAATATCCTCCGCACGCCATAACTATACCTTGCAGCCAAATAAAGTGTTTTGGTCTTATAATAGACCAAGAAATCGCCCTCTGAAGCAAATGGGGGGGTTTAGCTATAGGCTATACTGGACCATGCTTTAGGTTTAGGGCTATTTTCATATTAACTTTACTATAGTGCCAGCTGGTATATTTCACATTGCACACGTGGTATATTGCACGAGCTATGAATTTTTAGAAACAGTGCAAACGCACAAAACAGTAGGTTTTACATGGAAACTTGAGGTAATTGCGACACTATTCCACTAACCAGCCCTTTCTCAAGCACCACTTATCATTTCTATGCACTATTTCCTCCAAGAATAACGCAGCCTTAGAAGTGGTCTATTAATGGCACTGTTTATGCTTATCCTTCCGAGTTAATAGACCCGCTGAATTTCCCTGCATATCCAAATGGCTACGAGCATTGCCGCAATGCATACGTACCGTTACTGCAGTAACATTACGTATCGTCATGTGATTATGTATAAATTACATGAAAGCGAAAGGGGAGGGCAGCTACCTGATGGGCCATAACCTGCCAGTTTTTTTGCCCTTTCTGGCTCCCATTATACTTAACACTTTCAACCGGTTCTTTTTGGGGTTTTTGCGAGATTTGCCATGCTATTAGTGTTTTTTTTTCTCCCCCCCNCCCCCCCCCCCCCCCCCCACTGATCTGTTAATTTGAACTGCTCGAACCAATTGATCGCACGTCGTGCACTCACCGAAGGCCTGCCGCAGGTTTCCTAACCAGCAGGCCTAATTTTAAGCAGGATGAAATGATTTTTTTTCTTCTTCAGATTAGTAATGTACTTTCAATAAGTATCTGAGGAACATTATTCACTGTATAGATAGAAGTATATTCTGCGTTGTATGATGTACTATTTAGGCAATATGATGCTAAAGATTGGGGTTAGAGATGAGTTGTTGACAGATCGTGCGCATATGGGAGTCATCCGACACATGGAGCAGACAGGAATCAAATGCGGATAGCAGTTAATAACTTTTGGCACGAAGCATATACCGTATAGTTTACATATCATTGATTTGGAAGTTGATTCACAAGATGAGTCACTATTTTATCCGTGCTTGTAGGCAAATACTGATTTGTTGCCTCCATCTACAGGCCTAGTAGTATTTGCTGCAACTCATCGCATGAAATCGCTTTTTTAGAGAATAGGCACAAAAAAGTGTCTGGAATAATTATAGTTTATCGAGTGAGTTGGCAAAAAAGTTAAGTGTTATGTCGGAAATAAGATGAACACACACTGCAATTCAGACAAAGCTACAGCTGTCCAGAGAGCAGGCTGGTGAAGTGAGGAACAAAATTTTTTAGTTCACTGTTAATTGTGTTGCCACATGTCATCAGCTGCCGCCTCACACTGGTTGTGATGATGGCAAATTGCCCACTTCAATAATATTGTCTTACTGTAGGTCTGTGTCACCAACCTAATTTTTTGAATTCCACTGCTCATTGTACAATTAGGGTGCTTTGGCCGGCATCCATGGTAAATCACGAAGCAATTTTCTTACCACGTATAAGGGCCGGTTTCACCGAGCTCAGTATATGATAAAACCAGGGATTTCTCAAAATCCCTATCTATTTGTATGGATTTTCCTAAAGAAACCTGGTTTTATCATAATTATACCAAGCTCGGTGAAACCGGCCCTTACTCTCCAAATAATTCTGACAGTATCAATTTTAACCCCGTACACCTTTGCAAAGCTAGATGACCTGCATCTTGAGAAAAAAAAATGTCCAAAAAAGGTATTAAATTATACATGTGGGAAATTGTAAGATTTCGGGCGGGGGGGGGNGGGGGGGATTCTTATTATAGGAACGTCCATGTCTGTGACGGATTATTTTTATCGTAACAGAAAAAGTTTATTTCTCTTTGTTCACCCCGAATGAACATGAACAAAAGTAGGCGATACATGTGGTTACATAATAACTTACGCGATTGCTCCATGTAATCACAAGGTGCCTATCTTGTGGGAATTAATACAATGACAAGCGACCAAACAGGCAGGCTAGGTGTATATGTTCACTTATAGGAAACCTGTACATTTCTGGACATTACACTTATTGCCATAAACAATCATTATGTAAAGTACACGCAAAACCAAGCTTTACATTGGTTGTGGAAATATCAAGCTCAAGTATAAATCATCCCCATTTGATATTGTGTACTACACTCACATTGACGAATATTAAGGCTGGTTTTTTCAACAATGGCAGATCCATGCAATCAGTAAGGCAAACAATAAAGTTGTGGGCATGTCAAGTCTCCTTGGAGCAATTTAATTACGCTGAAGTGAACTTACACAAGGGTCACTGGGGCCATATATTATATTGCAGATATGTGCAGTGGTTATGGAGTGACCCGCCAAATTAAAAACTTTCTATTGAGTAATTGACATAATAAATTAATATCGAGTGCTTTGCATTGTTATTGTTCTCACACTTTATTCAGTGCTCATTACCATTAGAAGGAGCGCGATAAAATTTTAGCGCAATTCAGTCGATTAACAGTTAAGACAGCATAAAACGTCTACTGCACAAGAGTAATGGCTTCAATCACTAAATTCAAGAGTGATTTAGGCCATGTCGCTGGAAATGTAAAAACCAGGCGGTGCGGTGTCTCGCGTCAAGAACAGTTGAAACTACCTCTCGCCAAGAGAATGAGCAAAAACTAGGGAGATGAAGTGGCGTCGCGGTAACGCGTGTGCCCACGGATATGAAGGTCCCGGGTTCAATCTCCACCCGGGGTTCCCACCTTTATCCGTGCAGAGTTGGGCCATCTCTGGCTTCATTTCGGGTGGAAATTTCCTAAAGACTAATCCACCCGGGGGAGTTCACAAAATGACCAATTAACGACAGCGCACATGCACTTTGCACATCCCCTCCTACCAACCCTTGGAGTAATTCATAAGATTCTCTTACACGCTCCAAAACAAATACCAATGGTGGTAATCCACCACCCCCTATAGACCCAACAGGTCATCACGGGGTAAATTTTAAAAAAAAAGAATTAGCAAAAACTAGTTTTTGCATGTAACTAATAAATAATATTTCCCTGTGAAAAACTCACACTTGACAACCGCTAGCTATTGCGCAAACAATTCACCAAGTTTTTAAAACGTCTATCATCACTTTATAACCTAAAATTCACACCGTCTTAGACATGCAAACTTGGCTTTTGAATGCTCATTGTCACTACCAACTTTCCGTCCCTTCAATAAAACATTTCCGAACCTGTTGCATGCAATTTTACACAACATCATCTAGCACCTCTGTTTATGTGCAATTTAAACCTCCACCACTCCACCTCCACCATTTCTCTCCCCAATATTTCACGGCTCCCCTCCCCCCCCCCCCCTTCCTGAAAAAAGAGCGCCATCTTTTAAGCTGCTGTGGAGGTTAATTTATTTGAGCGTCATTGACACACATCTTTACAGCCCCTGCTTGTGGCCGGTGTTAATTGGCCGCGTACAAAATGGGCCTTTACACGGCTGAATAGAGTCAATGGAGCGAGGCTTGATACGGAAGATGGCCAAAGGCTGGTGGGGGGAAACAGGGGTTGGGGGGGATGTGGGGGGCACATTCTTGTAGCCTCGTAACAAATCTGGTGCTTTGTTAAGCGCGCGTATATGCTTTATGGTACAAAATCGCCAGTGTGTGTGTTTTTTTTTATCGCACCTCAATCCGACGGCCATTTTTGAGCTGGGCAGTCGAATGAGATTCATCGGCGTTACTCCAAGTTTATATGTGAGCGATTTCAGTTGGATGGCAGATGGAGTTCGGGTTCAAAGTTGCTGATGCATCCTATTTTCGGTGGGGTTGGAACGGCTATGACTATACAGTCTTTGGGGAAGACATGAAGTGGTCCGATTTTACCTGTCTACGAAGGAATATTTGTGAATGCGGATATAGTGGGGATGCACCAAGTTCAAAAAACCAGTTTTGAGATAATCGAAAGTACTTACATGTTTAAAGGCATTAAATCAGCTTATTATGAATCATTAGCAGGCGATAGAGCATAAAATGCTACTCAGTAACAGCGGACAAAATTTGACTGTGTTTCAAGAGAAAGGGCATTGAAAATGCAGCATGTGAGATGTTTTTCGGCCAAAATAGCAGAGGTTACTAAATAGAATTCTTGAAACGTGTGGGCGCAAACGTCGCTCACTATATACTCTCTGTTACATCAAGTAGCTATAATAAGAATCCATCGAGGAGATGCCTGCTGTTTCAAGTGACACATGAACGTCTGATAAGAAAAAATTTACTGTATACACACGCGCATGGTACCGGTACATGACGTGAAGTGGTTCGTGCAACTTCTACTGCGATTCGGAATGTGCAGGATATATCATATTGTGATGGTTTGGTTACGGTGGTTGATACTGTGCACCCAAGTCCCTTTCTCTCATATACCATTTCTTTTTTTAAAGTACTTTTTTCGGGACCGCCTATATGATGGTGCAAGACTTCCGTTTCTTTTTATATGGAGACACCCTACGGAATAATGAAAAATAGGAACCCCCAAAAATCCAATGTGGTTTTTCCACTAGATGTCAAAGGAAAATTTTCAAGCATCTGAACTTTCCACTAGTAAGCATGAAAATAATATTCGCCGTGACGGGATATCATCTGTGAAGTCCCATGCAAATCTGAAAAATCATGCTTGTAAAACTTCTATAAGTCGAACTTCCCTAAGTCGATGTACTCTATAAGGCGAAGAAAATGATGAGCTTGGTTGGTCACAATGTAAAATAATAGAAAATAAACTTCCCTGACTCGAATTTCTATAACTCGAAGTTCCTCCATAACTCGAAGTGCAGGCAAGGGCCTTACGATGGGATATCAATGCATTTTCAGTCTCCCTAAGTCGAAGTTCATGTTGGCGAGTAACGGAAAATTTTCTCATGTCCCAGCCGAAGGGTCGAGAGTAGGCCACATGTACAGAAAGGCTCAATTTCCTGATCTCCGTCTACCAGACATTACCGAAAGAAGTGTTTGACTCGATTGTGACAATTGAATCCTTGAATCTAAGAGTAGGCAAATGTCCATTACGGAGACTTTTTTTTACAGCAAAACAATGAGGAACATTGTAAGTGTAATAGTGACAGTTATTTTTAAGTTTTGAACACCTTACGTCGCTGGATATAAAGGTATAGGCGTCCTTATACAGAGTTCTGTGATTTAAAAAGCCAAACTTCTCTAACTCGAATCTTCTATAACTCGAATTTTTTCCGGTCCCATGGAGATTCGACTTATAGAAGTTTTACTGTACTTTCAACTCGATACCAGTTGGCCTAAGATAAAACTACTCATGGCCATTCTATTTTACTGGTTTTTATTAATTATGCTCTTTACTATATCAATATTTAAACTGTATAACTTTATGTATGATACATAAGTGTGTGTTTGATACCCTCAAAATTACCGTTCGAATGTTGATCGGTTACTTTACGCCCATGATCACCAAGGTATACAGTAGTTGGCGTTCAGTAAAGACAAGAATATGAATTCAGGGCTTATTTTTCTGTGCCATATACAGTTGCTGTGAGCAAAAGTTTCATATTCACAAGTTATAAGGTTACTCACAAGTTATAAGGTAACTCACAAGACAGTGTCGCGTGCATCAACTTCAAGCCCCTGTTACATTATACAGTGACTTGATATATTCTGCAACTGAATATACAGCAACCTGATTTTTATGAAATCTCAGTTCAATGTTATTGATGTTAAACATTTATGGATGCAAGCAAGATATATTGTATATACGCTGACAAAACACCAAAAATATGCCCAACCTTGAACTATTGTCGGATATAAATTGTTACTATATACAACAGGCATTCCAGCCCTGAAACGTCACCCCTAACTACTGTTATCATGAGTCTTTCCACTTGCAAGTTCTATCGAAAAGGTCAGAGTTTTAGCCACGTGTACCCTGAAACTTCTAATCGACAGTGTCACCAACAAAGGCCCCCGAAATGGGATTTGAAGAGCGTTCCTTGTGCGATCATGAGTGATGTCTTCTCTGCTTGGTAGTCTCCTCTGCTTGTTACACGCCAGGGACTCATTTGTGGGGGAGGGGAAGTGGGGGGGGGGGGCAGA
>JYFJ02004798.1:0-10249 GCA_000934665.2 Catajapyx aquilonaris | reverse complement strand
GAGGGGGGAATCGGGTGGGAGGTATATATAGTTTGATATAGTTAGGCCCCCTGCACTCGACTCCACTGAATTCAACCTACCCTCGACAGTTGACACTCGGGGTATTTCGATTATAAAGGACTGTCACAGTTTGTCACACTTGATACTGACATTATCGATTTCAAACCCCCTGCTTTTGTGGTGTGGGTGTCTGTGTCAGGCCTAACTCGAGCCCTTGTACCACTGCTGGGAATTGAACCCAGATCCACACTCGAAACCGAGCGTGCGTTCTGCCATTAAACTACAGGGGCTTTCGGGCTGAGTTGTGCCGTAATATCATATCGTTGTCATTGCCCTTGTTTTTCTGTGTTTTGGAAAAGGATGCTTGAATCAGATAATTGGGTCTCTAGGTATACTTATGCGCATATTCATAAGTAAAGGATGCTTGACTCAGATAATAGCGGATTCTCGTGCGTGTTTGCTGTCGGTATGCTCACAGTGTGACATCAAAATTCTTATGCTAGAAATCATGCAAATATTGCGTATACTGTGTTGTTAGGTTGGTAACCAAGATTTCGGCTTAGTTTAAAAAATATTGCTGCGTCTGATAGTAACTGTTATCATTGGATATCCATATATTGCCTCGTTTTGAACGACTGGCAGACACTTTCGAATCAGTCTGTGTCAAAGAAACGATCAAATGCAACCAAGTGAGGTCTCCTACGCTAGCGTAGGCCTAATCGAATTCCAGCTTGACCAGGTCTGTTAAAAATTCAACAAAAATATCCAAGTTGACTGATAGCGCAGTTATTGAGGCTAATGCCCGTCCATGGCTTATTTTCAATATATGTGCCAGTGAGTGACATCCAGTGCAACTCCCTATTCTGTCAGAACGTGCCCGAATTCCAAGCTATATAAACAGACAACTGTCAGGATCTGTTGATTGAATATTACAAATCTGGGAAACATATGTACCCCAAAACAGTTTCCAGTTTCTTGATGACCCTTGGGAAGCGTATCTCCAAAGAGGGGTTGGGGACGCTATCACTAGTCGAATGATAGCATCGGCAACGGAACAGTCTTCCGGGTCAAGCCCTCATGGGTTTATTGACCTACGACGTTTTATTTTTTTATTTCCATTATTACGGAAAAAAATCAAGTCCGTCGCCTTGGAGAATTGAGTGTGGCATATGGTGGCATAATACGTTAAGTGTATTACTTATCTATCATATATATTTTCATAGATTAAGGCGGGATTTTTTGTTGCTACGATCAGTCCCAAGACACTCCCCTCTCAACTCTTTCTAAAAATAGATAGGTCTACATAATCCTGAAAATTGAGATATCCTGAATGCACGATAGAGTCTAAAATTCATTTTGCGCGTTCCGCCAAAAGTAAGCCTACCGGTATATCTTAACGATATTCGGAGTTTATTTGTTTATTTTTTCTAAATACATTGTTGTTGTATTTTTCTTGGCGAATGTTACCACCAACAACGCGACATTTTTATGCATAGGTTTACGTTAAGTTGCGGTTGTGGTATTTTGAGAACGACACTTTTGTGCCTCTCCGCAACGTTGGTTCTCCCTGTGAAACCTTCATGGTCATTTAACTCATATGAAAAGTACGTCATAGATTTTTTTAAATCGAAAAATTAACGATCCATACATTTTCAGATATATTTCATAGAACTTATGGTCCACAACTCCCCAGCACTGCACTCTTTCTTTTCTGACTATTCCCTCTACTGTATGCGGCTGAACTTGAGGGATAAACGCAAGTGATAACCCTCCCACCCCGTCTTACCACCACCGCCACAAGTGGTGCAAATGAGCTGGCGATTTTCTTTTTGCGGCCAGGGTGGGAAGGACCGGGAGGGTAACCATGACGAGAGTCTGGCGGGGAATGTTACAAGTGGTTTTCGGCCGGGCGGGGGCCATCCCCAGGCGTCCATGTTGCATGCTCCCTCGGGCCAGGCACAAATGCTGAAAATTACCTTCGTTTCATAAATAATGTTTGCCACTGTAAATAATAATGGACTAATTATAAGCGACTTCACATGGGAAAACTCCTCCCCCCCCACCACCCTTCCGGACCTTTTCTCATTTTCTGCATTTGAATTTGTAGCGCGCTCTGCGAATCGTGTGTCAATAATTGGCAAATTGGTGTAATTGTTGCAGGCCCCGCTTCCTGCTTGCATGGTTCTATGACTTTTTTGGAGTTCAATAGAAAACCGTGTTGCACAGAAGAAATGTACAGGAAATGAAAACGCCTATGCAAACATGTGCATGTGGTCACTCAAGTTGCAGTTGATATTAACAATGCATTGTTTGTACACTAACGTACACCCAAGTTCATTCTTCTCCCCCTTGTTGTGGCCATTCAGGAAGAGGACATGATATTAAACCTTTTTGTGCAATGGACATACGGCAGCCACTATCATGATGTTTGCTTTTAGTGGCATTTTTATTGTAGGCGTGTCATCTCTTCTAATATTTGATGATATTATTTTGTGGAAATGCGACCACTGCCTGAAAGCAGGCCACTGTGTGTTGGAAATGCGACGAAATGATAATATCACAATTCTGACATATTGGCGCTTATGTTATTATTTTCAACAATACTCGGTTGTCATTGTAGCAGGAAGTGCTTCATTTCTGAAAACACTCAATTTATTTAAGCTTATATAAATTTGTTGTTATTTCTTACAAACACACATGGCCTAAGTGTATAAGTTCTACGTGATAAGAGATTGTCTTTGTCATTCATAGGCAGCAGGGGACCTATATATCGTACACGTCAAGAGTCGTAAACACGCGCTGGCGCTAAGAGTATACCGTCGTGTTGTTTTGTCGATTCTTCATTTTATATGGTGTACGTAGGATAATCTCAGCCTATTAATGTACTCTATATGTACACAAATGTTTCCAGGCGAGATATTAAAATGACATGACAGCGCACAAACATGGTGACATTCGAAGGTCACATTGTTGTTTAAAAAAACTGATATCTAAAGATGCATAATTTTTACTGCACTATGAACAAGTTCAATTACTAGAACTTGGCACCGTATCGACGAGGCACCGACTTGATGATGGCAACAATAAATGCCCACGAGACTTCTCTCATGACTTTTAAACAACTTTTATTTCACATCGCTCCACTGTGATTATTTTAAAATTACATTTGTAATAAGATGTACATTACAGGGCTAATTATGTCATGAGCGGATTTAATTCCGTCTCATGTATAAAGCTATTTGTGGTGCAGACTGCGGGGAATTGCAAACTCACTCGGAACGTATACCAGTAGTAGTATGATTAATCCATAACGGTCATTGCCTCTGACCTATAAAGGGACCTGACCAACACGGTGCACATACGCAGTGGTGATTCACAAATCCCTCCCAAGTGCTATATAATGTTGATTTTAACTACGAAGTAACCATTTAAGGTACACAGTTTGTAACTGCTATAACACCTCGTGCAATTCTCGTAAACAATGGCCCAGGATCATTTTGAGAGTACCAGTGAGAACCGCAAATTATCTGGGTTTGAGCCCAAATTATATACCGCCGTACTGGTATGTATGCTTCAAGGCATAAGCAATTATTGAATCAACCAGTCTTCCTGCATAATGTTGCTGTGAAACTGATGGGAATTTTCCGATAAGACGAGGAAGCACATCTCGAATTGGAAATTTTCACTGGTTCTGCTGGTGAAATGGAAACACAAAATTAGATGTAACGTATATATTCAGTGGAAATTTGGAAGCAATATTTGGAAGAACCGTACATGAAACAGAGGATTTTCTGCCTCTCCCCCCAACCCTCCTCCTATATCCCCACCATGTATGATATTCAGGTTCCGAATAGAATTCTGCGGAAATTGATCTCAGCAGCACTGTCCCTCTCAGTTCCCCCCTTCCCTATAAAGTACAATCTGTGATGACATTTCCATTTGTTGTTTTCGTACATTACATTGAGCCGCGGGAATTGTATCGCTAGCTCCAGCTTGGTCCAGAAGCAATTCACTCGAAATTGATATATGTAACGGACGTTTATCGGTCTCATTATGCGTGATCTTGCGCCCAGATAATATTTATACTCACTTGCATTAGCTTATTTATTTCAGATACCATATGATAAATTCGAAAAATACAACTGATCCTCTTATATACTGATTGCATTGTATTTAAGCCTCTCTTTAAAAATTCCCTAGTCTTAGGGTACTAAACAAATTATGGTACTGTATATAGCATGATGAAATTGGAGTTACAATCTTATGAGACGTTGATTTTCGTGTAGCCTACTCTAAAGTTACAGGCCTATAGATATAGCAATTTATTTTCTCAGCAGCCGTGTTACCTTCATGCGAATTGCATAATTTGCCGTGTTATCACGCGTGACATCAACTGTAGTTACAAGGGCGTGTTACAATCCCCCATAAAAGTCGCAATGTGAGCGACGTACATTATTCTATAAATTATACCTGTTTTTTAATATAAAACTCTGCCAAATAATTTACGTAACACGTGATGCGCATAAGTCAAATATTTTTCTTACAGTATGTGCATTGTACAATCCTAACCGCATTCTTATAATGGCTCTATTACTAGACACACTTGAATCTATTTGCGTGCGCTTACGACTTTTTTACTCTCCCCTTTCCCACCAATGTTTGTTACGCAAGAAAATTAACAGATCTGAATAGGCATGTAACTATTCTCATGCTTGGTAGAACATTGCCTACTTGTAAATGTAGGAAGTGTTAGTTAATGAAGCTGTCACTAGGAAAATAAACTCATGCCGACACATTTGGGAGGAGGGACAAGGGTGTTAGTAAAGGTTTTTTTTTTTGGTCATGGCCGGATTGAATAGTGTTGCTACACAAATGGGCACCTCAGCACCTGACACCTGCCTGTGATTCAAGAAAATGAAAAATAAAAAAATACCCCCTTTCACACCCGCCTCACTTGTTGTGGTCAAGAAGCGACCACAACAATGGCTTTATGTGGCCTAACAAAAGCTCCTCCGGGAGCCTGGCATTTTGCCATCAGGCTCGAAAAGTCGCTATCTCATGCCTCTGTAAATATGAAGCCGCGCTCGGGGTTTCTTGGTGCGTGTTATAAGGAACTGTCATGGAGATTGAAATTAACTGGAATGAAGATGGCAACGATGGAAATGAGTGGGCCTATTGCCCACTCGAATCTCGGTTGAGGTTAACAAAAGTTTAGGGTGTTTCATATTATGGTTGAGTTTCTTGAAGATTCTGTGTGACGTGTATGCACTGTGATTTTTTTTTTGCGTGTGCATATATTTTTTTGTGCGCATGCTCTGATGCAATATTGTTAAGCTTCATTCTCACGCGTTTGTTACAGGCAAGCCAACATTACAGAGATCAGTAATTTCCGCAATTATATTCCAATTCCTTAGTGACTGTTGGTGTCATAGCAGCAACTGACCTTGTGTATTATAAATACTTTTGAAACGGCCCGTAAATATATGAACAGTTGTAAATTATTGTAGTCGCGAATGAATTAACTAAGCGCAGTAAAATTTATTACATTTATGCAATGTCTGTAATATTTTTTGGAAGCTCTTCGCACACAAGTTGATTTCCTGCTGTTTTGAAATCGTTTCTAATAAATCAGTTAAGAAGCTGCTCGGGAATTTTTTTGTCACGTGTAATAAAAGTTTCACTATCGGCAGGCCTATACGAGCCGCATAAGTACAAAGATGTTTATGTATATAGGCTATGCAACATATATTCTACATGCTCATCACGAGTTTTAATAGATTTAGCACTTCCTTGAAATGACCTTCTCAGATGCAGATATGTTTTACAGTGTAAGAAACTCTCCTTTTTTTGCCAAGGGAAGGATGTGCTGCAATAAGTAATTTCAGTTTTTGTCGATATATGCTGATTTACACACGTTCTGTTGCAAAATGCAGAATTACAGCGAGTGAATATTTGTTGTATTTTTGCTCATAAAATGACGTTAATCAGGTAAATCATTACAGGGCAGGGAACCCCCGTTATTATTATTTATCTATTAGTAATGTTACTTAATTATACAGGGTGGTCAGTATTCTACTGCCTAATGGGTTGGGCAGGGTGATTTCTTGGCCTATACTACAAGAAACCTGAATACTTAACAGTTCTGGCTAAAAGTCGATACACAGGGCCCGGCGGTATGCAATTTTTGGTAATATTTCCATGTGAATAATATAGGGATTCTACTATACTAGTTAGCTTAGTTATGTGGAGGGTGAGCATCAAAACCAACAGGACACTCCAATATTAGTCCTGGTTTTGCAATATGTCAAGAAATCACGCTGTCCAAAATGAGTAACCACCCTTATAAAATTAGCACGGAAAAGTTAGCCACAAAAGAAAAGTGTCCGAGAACTGTGCGGTAGTATGACAAATATTGCACAGGCTCTACCTTTGAAGTTAGCCGGCATTGCAATTATGAACAAGTAACGAGAAAGCAATTACAAGTATAGCCTACACATGTCAACCCTATAAAGACCATGTTCTCCACAGCCGGTGGAAGAAACAACACGTTGATAAATGACCAGCACGTCATCTGCCCGTCACACCTGAGGCCTACGCACGCTACGGGTGTCATAGCAGCATATTTCAGCATCACTGTATGTAGCATATGAGCCTACCTTTACTCTGAAGGGGCGAATGATGATGAGGCGAGGACAGATTATGATGAGGACTTCCGGGTCGCTGCCGAAGCTGAGATCCAGCGTTGGCCGCGGCGGCTGCAGCAGCCGCGGCAGCCGCGGCCGGTGGAAAGCGGGCATTGACGGGCAGAAAGCGGGGCAGGCCGAACGGAAAAGCGTGGGGCGGCGGTTGTTGCTGTTGCTGCGAGCTCTGCTGCTGCGGGGGCGGAGGCGGCGGCGGCGGCGGATGGCCCCCAGGTTGATGCGGATATTTGTCCGCAAAGGCCGGCAGGAACGGGAAGCGAAAGGCGGCCGAAAAAGGCGGCACGGTACCGAGCGGGTTGCTAAGCGAGACCGGCAAGGGTCTAGCCAGCCGAATAAACACCTCTGCCGCTGCCCGCTGCGAGTACAACAGCGGTGACGGGAAGGGATGGCCAGCGGACCCCGTGCCACCGTTGATGGCCCCGCCGGTACCACCGTTGGCAAGCGCAGCGTCCCCTGACTCCAGCACCATCCTGCTGATACGGCTAGCTGACTCGGCTCATGGCGCGCGTGTGTGCTCCCTGTATGTGATGTGAGTACCGTAGGATGTGCGTGTGTGCGTGTCGCTTCCTAGCCGGGGACGGAGTCCGAAGAGTCACGGGCACCCCAGAAGCCAGCCGGCGGTTTTGCTAATGGCCAAGTGGGGTGTCTGTGGGGATGATGGAAGTTGGCGGACCGCCTGGCCACGCCTCTCGTTCCAGATGCTCCACCCCGGAGGAGGGGCTATGGTTGAGTGACGGTGGGGAGGGGGGGCAGCACGGGTCGCTCCACCCTCAAAACTACCCTCCTCTTCAGTCCTACATTTTTTTTCTTTTTTTCTTTGTATACAGACTCATCTTTCATCAAATCACGCTATGGACGAGCACAAACCATATTTCTTGATTACGCCAACCAGGACCCGTGTATAGTGTATAGGGGCGTGCCATACCTGGATCGAACCCACACTCGGCTGTCCCCATGTCATTAACTGGCACATTGTTTTCAGGAAGATGGGGGAATCTGATGGGACGGTCCTAACTGAATAGGACGTGACCCGGGAAGGTGACGCGAATCATGTTGCCGGACCGTATTGTTTCTCGGCACTTTGTGGGGTGAGGCGGCTGTAATTTGCAAACGTGTTATTAGCCTGCGGGCGTTTAAGACTGATGTCATGCGAAACGTTGGGATAAGTTACGCGTGTCGGTGAATGACCAGAAAATTGAGCTAAGGATAATCAAACCTCTACCTTCCTGATTTTCTGCGCCAATATGTTACGCAATGTTTTGGTAGTTATACTGGTCGTGTGTTCTGTTCTTCTGGGCATATATCACACATTGAACTCTTCATGGTGGGAATTACATAATGTCACTGACGCAATCAAATGATACGTACGAATGAGTCAGGAGAGTCAACAGTTTATCAATCGATGAGAATATGAGCTACCTTATGTTCCACACTGTATATGGGCTACATGATATACAAATAATAAATGCCACACAATACACAAAGGACGTAATGTTTGGACATAGCGAAACCTATACACTTTGTCCTTCTACCACACTTGTCATAGAGTCTATGCCCGGCCTGTATTGGCTGTATACATCGATCACTGTTGAGAGGTAAGTTATATTCGGTCAGTCCAGAGTTATAGGTCTATTGTATAGTAGTCTTCATTACAGTACTGTATATCGAATCAGGTTGGCGCAATTTTAAATATATTTTGTGTCGCCATAGTTTTGCAGGTCTGAAAAGAATGCTCAGATTGTAAGAGGAAAAGGGAAAGGAATTTAAATGCTCGTGACATTATTTTTTGTGACTTACTGATGGTAACATGACTCGCACAGTGAACCTTGTCCGATAAATTAATATGGTCAAGTCTTGGGTCAAGTGTATTGTAGAATATATCATTTTTATTGAAAACCTTTCTAAACACAAAATATCGCCCTGCCTAACAAACAAATATACATTTTCAATATAGTAACAATAATATTAGGTAATCTTTACGGCGACTGATAATTTAGAGAATGGGGATTTATCTGCCGTAAGATATTCCAAGCAATCCGGAATTATGAAAATAATTTATACTATCATGCAATGCTTCAACCTTCTGAAAATACAATACCGGGCACATGTCTCAGAATAATGACTTCATTTACCCACTCCCAATACGTTCTCCTCCCTCAGCTATCCTGGAAAGCCCGCAACCCCCATTACTTGGGCCATTCCTATTTGAGCAAATGTTCGTGTGTATGTAATAATAGCCACGAAACCTTATTCCTAGTAAGATATACACGCAAGCGTTCAGACTTATTATGTGCAGGCGTATATACGTATATAGTAAATATGCTGGATAAAACCTTACTGGCTTAATCCCCATACCACCTATATAATTAGGCGTATTGGTGTTCTAAGCTATAGGCAGCTTTTTTGTTGTTGTTTTGTTACCCTGCCAGAGGGCCATACCTGCAATGAGAGAAAAAATTCGGCAACATATGTTTGTCTCAATGGCCGATGCTCAGCCCTCTCCCATCCGGCTCCTCCTATACAAGGTAACGTGAGTAGCAGGATGAAATGCCTGATTGTCAGATAATTATATATTAATATAAGGTTATTCTCCTCCTTCTACCCGCCTCCTCCGCCTTTTCCTCCTCCTCCTTTCGCGCGTGTATATAAACTGACGAGTAACAAAATATAGCCATATATACTATTGGACTAACCCGTTACATAAGAAGTTCACATGCATATACTGTACGACCCCTGTATGTAGTTATATCGGGCAAGGTTGAAATCACAGTGAATTACCGTGACAGTCTATTTTAGTGGTTATTCGCTCGGCTGTTATCCGCACGGTTTTTGGTTTTATTTTTACGACATGTAAGGAGGTATTAGGTATTGTGGCCCTTGGCGGGCCTTTCATCTCCTAACGGTTTATTTTTAGCAATACAGGCAGTCAATTTCTCTATATACAGTACAGCAAGGAACAGTAGAAGTGGAAGGAAGCGGAGGTGGCCTTCGGATTATATAGCATTTCGCAATAGCCATTTTTGTCTGTTCGATCAATTTTCACCAAAACATTTCGCCCCATGGAATTCTCGTCCAAAGAACATTTGCGTCAGATATCATTTTCTTGCCCGATGTATCCAATTATTACATAATTCGTATCAACTGGAATACTGAACTTTTGAATGATTTGTCAATATATTTTGAATAAGCCGCTGTATGTTTCATATTCTCATCAGTTCAGATAATGAGTGCCGTCACTTGATGCTTACTTTTTTGCACCAGTGCAATAAATTGCCCCCATTAAAATAGCTTTAAAGTATAATAATTATTATTTGAGTAATTGCGAATTTTTCAAAATTTGAAGTTCTTGGTGCCAATTTTTTTGGACGAGATTTTAGGACATAAATATGTGCGCGAAAAAACTGAGATGTCCATACATACGGTGTTGTTTATGAAGAAACCAAAATTGTCAGGCAATGGGGAACTAGCCTTGGTCTGGGATTTGGGATTTTTGTTCATAACTAGCTAGCCCATGCCCGTAAACATACATTCCATCACTCTGTTGCATC
>JYFJ02004797.1:0-29423 GCA_000934665.2 Catajapyx aquilonaris | reverse complement strand
CAAATCAAGTGGAATCAAACTTGTCAGTAAAAACTCTTACTGCAATGTGGCATGAGGGCCCTGGACTAGCATCACTATCTACTGTGCTTGTAAGTTCACATGTTTCTCAGCAAATTTATAATATGTAATGCAATGAAATTTGACACCACATTCAATCCGCAAGGACCACTCAAATATGACCAGTAATTTGCTAATTACAGACGCAAAAAGATACTCATTTATGCTGGTCACATCATCATTCAGCCTAGTCCTCTTCCTTTGCAATGCACCAGTGCCATTGTTCCAGTAGCTTTTCAATTCCACGTGAAAAACATTCTTTAGTCTGAAGACTCTGGAACAACTTCGCTGACCTCCTCATTACTAGAGAACATCCTTCCTTCCAAAAAAGCTTTCAGAGATCCAAAGAGATACAAGTCCAATGGGGCGAGATCAGGACTGTTAAGGAGGATGGTGGCAGAACAACACACTGCAGCTTTTGTATCGTCGCCATAGTGTGGACAGCGACATATGGATGTGCATTGTCTTGCAGGATGAGGATGGAACTCGGGCATTTTTCACATATTTCAGTGCTTCTTTGATGATGGTGTTCTCACTACCAATACTAATGTCCATAATGGAGGCAATATCCCTTACAGTAATCCGTTGATAATCATGAATGAGCCCATAAACTCGAGCAGTGTTGTCGGCCGTTGTCTATGTTCTTGATGTGGTTCGCTCTCGCGCCTCTTCGAAGTCTTTACATCAGGTGTAAATTCTTTTGTCTGACAACGTGGCTTCCCCATACTGTGCCTTACATCTGGTGCAAATTTCCAACAGCTTCACTCCTTTCCTGGCCAGAAATATTATGAAAATGCATTGTTCCACACGTGGATGAACCTCTGCTGGTCATTAGTCCCACTTCTACTGAACTGCATGCTCAAAGCTCAATAATGGATTGAAGGTAGTACACATTCTGGAGCATCACCTGATGGGAACAGCTTCTCTGTATTCGTCTTTGTGTGTGCGATTCAAATTACTGGTCATAATTGAACGCTCTGTGTATTAGAGGCCACAGAAAAAGATGTGGAATTTTGGATTTTTAAAAATTTGGCATTTGGTGGTTCTAATCTCCCTTTTCCACGAGTATGATTGTGTTACACTTTCTTCAAAGTGTAGGAATGTCACAACACACAACTCCACACAAGAAAGGCCAGTGCAATGTCCTTGACAATTACAAATGCAAAGCATCTGCCACACTGCCAATTCACACTTCATCTACTACTACTACTACTATGTTCATCCCTTTTCTCAGAAACCATGCAGATGCCATTATCGTAACGACTATTAGTAAAGGTGCAATTACTCAACAAAACCAATTCAAGACACCACATAATCATTATGCAATTTTGGATAATTAATTCCATTTTTAAAAGCCACTGTAAGAATTTGTTCAACAATTTAGTACAATATATGCCATTACACTGCCAGTCCCCCCAAAAAGTAGTTTCTGCTATTTTTCAACTGTCCGTTCAGTGGTGGTCATTTGGCGTTGAAAAAGGGACATTGTGTCAGGCTGAAGATCAAGCAAGAGGTCATGGAATGTGCGATACACTGCTTCTCTACCTCTGGGCTTAGTTCGTTGCTATGGTTAGCCTTATCTTCACAAAAGATTTTTACTAATTTTCACACTAGTGATTTCCTTCTTGTAAGAGAGAAAGGGTCATTATGAATGCAGAAATGATCATTTGAATATATTGGGTGCAATGTGCTCCTCTCACTGAATCCAAACTAAGTGCATGGCCAGTGCATGATGTACTTAAGCAATGAAGAACACTAACAATTCATATTTAACATGACAGTTTTTTCACTCCCTTTTATGAGGGCCATTCGAAAATGATTTATGATTTACTTTTCACCAAAAATAGAGGGCCCATGCAGGTGGGAAGATTGACACACATTATCGATAGAATCCTCCTGGAGCCGAATGCACAGGGTGTGTCAACCTCTCCAGGCCCTCCAGGAACCACTTTTTGGAGATACGGCATACCCATTCCTGGACAACTGCTTACAGCTAACAATGTTCTCGAAATGGAGTCTGTGAAGGGTTTTTTCCATGGATCCGGCTTTGGATGCTTCCACATCCGTCATACTCCCCTTAGCTGGCCCCCAGTGACTTTCACCTGTTTGGATCCATGAAAAAACCCCTCCACTGATGCCATTTCAAGTACACTGTTGACTGTAAGCAGTTGTCTGGGAGTGGGTATGCTGCACCTCCAAAAAGTGGTTCCTGGAGGGACTTGACAGGTTGACACACCCATGCATGACTCCTGTTTATTCGGCTCCAGGAGGATTCTACCGATAATTTGTGCCAATCTCCCCATCTGCATTGGGCCCTGTATTTTTGGCAAAAAAATAAATTGAATCATTTTGGAACGGCCCTCCGCCCTCGTATATGGATTTAGGACTGTTGGGCCTTACAAGTGCAACAAATGTATACTTGCTGTCCATTCCTGATCCCCCCAGTTATTTGCACCTATTAATCTTATCTTGAAACCTAGATTCACCAATGCAACTCTCTTGTTGCTACAAATGTAAAACCAATACCACCCTGTCTTATGCCTTGATTTTAAAATATAACAAATCAAAATTTACCTGGGTGGCCTTATGCTGGCCAGGAACACCTTCTTCACAGAACCGTCAGCCAATTTCAGAACAAGTCCGTCTCCATTGCCCACCTCTACAACTTTTCCAGAAAATTCTTTTTCTTTACTAGATATCTGCAGTAAAAAAAAACCCAAGTTAGATTATTAAATATTACCATGCGTGTGCATCATCACATGCTATGAATATTAACAAAAATTAAATGTTAATGATCAATGTTGTTTCTGCTCAAATTAGAGAAACAAGACAATTATAATCCTAATCAGGTAGCTCATTGCTGGCAGGCAATGATTATTATTTACTCTTTGAGGGGTTCATTCATAAAAAACTCTAGAAAAGACTGGGCTCCATGATCGAGAGGTGATTGGGAGAAGGGAAGGTGCAAGTAAAATTTTATTTTAGCCATCAGTGTGTTTCTTTGGCTGGGTCAAGAGTATGATATAAATTAATTCCACTTTAAATGAAGCCAGAGAGAGAACTCCCCACAAACGAGAAATGGAAGAACCTAAATACAGCCAGTCCCCGACTTACGAAACAAATTTTTGATTCAGGAGCTGGTGATATTGGATGCAGTTTATCACTATCAGGACACAAAAAAGCTACACAAAAATAAGAGCTTCGGATGAAAGTTCTGCGAAATAAAATGACCCCAGTTCTTGGGACACCCTGTCTAGTATGTGAGAGGGGAATGTAGATCCCTTCCACAATTTCAGCAGAGTAGAAATGAAAAATGCAGAAAGAGATTTGTTTCTTGCAAAATCCTTCCTATTAATTATGTAATTCCAAGAGTTTCTCTATCTGCAGCTATTCAAGTTTACTTCAGAACCAATAGGTTGAATTATGAATGCAATTGTAATGGAAGCTTATGAAATACTCCACTCGTCCAAATATTCAAAATATAATAGCAATTTTCAACCGAATTAGCTTCGTTCTTACCTGTGGAGCAGATGGCACGTAGTTTTTCCATAACCTCATTCTCCTTTCCTTGGCCCCCTTCTCTGCATTCCTCAACTTCTCGGGGCCACCAGTGACAAATGCCATGGACCAGTCTACACAGCGAGCAAATCCTTCCATCAAGAGTGCTTCCGCAATGTTGCCTTTCTGGAATTACAAGTAAAAATGTAACAGTCATGGGTTGCAATACAGCTCACGAGCAAATTCCCCTCCAAACAAAATAATTTGGGAAATTTTATTTTTTGTACTTCCGTTTTCCTTTCTGAGTATTTTTATTTTCTAGGGATATCATACATACATCCATTACATCACGGCTTAATTCCAGGTAGCCAGCTGTGACCAGGTAATACCTGGCTACCTCCTTAAGATCGACAGAATGACACCAAAATGGTAGGGATATCAATAGCAAAATTGTCCAAAAGAGTGATGAGCAATACATTATCGAGTGAGAAGAACAAGGATATGGACTTATAACAGCAACAAAGACTGAGGGATGAAAAATCTAAAATTGAGCAAAATAGTATTTACCATGCAGTCTAGATTATAGGGGTCAAAATATTAGGCTGCAAAGGTGCAATTTGCACTCCAAAAGTGTCATCTCCACTCCAAACTGAGCCTTAGGACACAAAGTTTGCACTCCAATTGGCTCTGCTTTTAAACATGGCTATACCCAGTAATAAAAAATTACGCACTCCAAGTAAGCGATTTGCACTCCAGATTAAACTATTAAAGTCTGGAGTGCAAACTTTGCATCTGGACAAAAAATTTTAAATTCGACCCCTGAGATTACATTTAAAAAAATTACCAATCTGAATACAACTTACAGGATGGATGACACTCCCCACAAAGTTGGCATTGTTGACTGACTCAAGTACTATTTCAACATCTCGCTGCAGCAACCTGCTTTCAGTGAAAAAGCGAGCTTCATCGGCAAAATTCTCTGCCAAGGTTGGATCAGGCTTTCCTTCTGAGTCGAGCTTAAATCCTGGGCACTGCAACAACAAAAAATTCAAAATCAAGAAAAAAAATAATGCTGTGACATTATCAGAAGCAAATCTTCAGCCTCACGGATTGAGAAGCAACCACCCCTGGGAGTGGATTCACAAAGAGCACAACCTACACGGCATGTAACTTTACGTGGCACTTACACCTAATTTAAGCGGCGTATCTCCAGAGGTGTAAAGTGCTTCACAAAGTGTCTCAGCACTCGGTGTAAGCAGGGCACAAGTGTAAAAGTCATGGAGCTTGCTATTGGCTGTGTTGGGGACGGCCACCAGAACACACCCTAGAGCCAAACTAGAGGAAGGGCTGAAATATGATAGTTTCGTGTGTGAATAAGAATCGAGCTGGTGGGTGACTGACCAAATAGTTTATTTAGGGATGGCGCTAGACGCCTAGTCAAGGGTACATCCTGGTTATGGCTTAAGCTATCGCTGAATTGTCTGGGGCGGTCTGGGGGCAACCCGGACTTGGATTGACCACACATTCCCCTATTCCCACTCCTTACCTGAGCTACCAAAGCAATCGGTGGCAGTCAGGCAAAGACGGCTGAAACTGTTGCTTCGTCTGCCGAGGGGTAAATCACTCGGAAGTTGAGCGTACAACGGACTTACAAAAAGCCGGACTTGGTGCTTGCAGTACAACTGTCTTGACGAGTGATTGACCCCTCGCCGTCTGGATTTTACTCCGTGATAGGCCTACCCAGGGCTGGCATGTAATGGGAGGGTCCACATGCGATCCTGGATTATCGAGAGAAAGGTGAGGCTTATCTTTGACTTCTCACTCCGGGCCCGAAAAGGACCCAGTCGTCAGCCATGTCACTTCTCCCACTTACACCTCCTCCTGACCAGGTGTAGGAATCGGCTTAACTTCGCGTGGTTGTAGTTGCGCCCCTTTGTGAATCCAACTCGCAGCGCCACCCCTCCTGTAGCGTGTAATTGAACTGAACTTGTGCCCCGTATCTTATTTGCACCCCTTTGTGAATCCACTCCCTGTATGTCAATCTCATATCATTTAAAATACCATTTAAAAATATATTTGACTGATCAAAGGAGCAATAGAAATGGAAAGTTCAAACAATACTTTCATACACAGTCATTCACACATGGAATGTTGTGTCTGCTGACTTGGAGGATGGGGTTGTAATAATAATTATTACAACCCCATCCTCCAAGTCAGCAGACACAACAGCTTCTACTCCTAGCCTAAAACTGACAAGTAACTTGAATAATTTAACTCTTTACATTTCAATTCAATAAACCACCAATGTACTCTAGAAAAAAACCCGGATTCAACATATTTTAATCCCATATACACGACATGTGTCAATATTACATTTAAATACCAGCCTGGAGAATGTATCCCAAGTAAATAGAATTTTGGGCATTTCATGTCGCAACTACTGAGGCTTGTGCATGTTATTAGCAGCCAAAATTTCAGGTTGGAAAACTTAGGTTTAGAGACGCTTCAGAGAGGAAGGTTAGTCAAGTACAAAATATTTGAAAATGCTATTTTGCCATGTCAAGAACCTTGTACAACACCTTTCTGTACAGGGCATCTACTTGGCTTTTCCAACCTGGAATCATGGCTGCTCAACATGCAAAGGCCTCAATAGTGACCAATATACTTACTTTGGAAAGGTGTTCCCCAAGATGACATTTGAATGTATTTTTGATACAGATCTGATGCACAGGATTGAATAAATTGCCATTAACCATCGTTTTTTTTTTTTTTTGACCTACCAGAGGATATAATTATAAGTAGCGACTTTGAACTTATCCAAGTCACCCAATACGTCTGCTTGTAGGAATCAGCTTAGAAGTTGGATTTCTCAAATTGTGGTTCTCCTCTGTTGGCCCACTCGCATAGCTGTACTTCAAATGGCAGTAATTCTACGAGTTATTAGGCTCCAATATTTAAAAAAGAAACCGAACAGGCCTAAGCCTAAGGTAGCACCCACCTCTTATCCAGGGTAAGAATACACCAATCCCAACAAAGCAGTCACCCTCTTATACCCTTGCACAATGTAATATCTGCATTCCATGAGGATAAAAGAGTCATTGACTCATCCATTCTTATGATTATGTGACTATGTTACCAGCAAAATCTTTGTTTACAATCTTAAGACAATGCCATTCTTTAAAAAAAATTAATGTGGATAATAGAAATAAGATCCTCATATTAATGCACCCATGTGCTCCAGAGGTTTGCAAGTGGAGCAGTCAAGATAAATGATTAATACTATACGGTTTCATAAGATTAAAATATCTCATCAACTTTTACGTATGACAAGAAAAAAGGGTTGCGTGTATGCGCTGAGTAAGGACATTTAGAATATCAGAGACAATAACACGGTCTTAGAAGATCTGGTCGGGACACTCGCTGCCATCTTGCGTGCCGTTAACCCTTCCCACATTGGCGCTAGTATATTTGCAATGAAATCACGGTGTGGAATACTACTCGCTGGGTGCATCCGGCAGTCATCTTGGTGTAGCTCTATCGGTAGCATGTGTTAATGCAGAGTTTGTACCGTCAGGGTAGCCAGTTGTTATGATGCAGCGAGTAGTATTCCAGTGGAATACACTAGCGCCTGAGTGGGAAGAGATAACGGCACAGCTTTTCTATTGGGCTGGGATAGAAGTGTCTGGGGGCTGGCCAATAACAATGTCTTACCCGAATTCCGGATATCATGATGGTGACATACTGGAAGTCTGGAAGCAGGAATGCTCGAATGGTGGATCCATCTCTGACATGCTCTATAACAGCTTTGACTGGTTTCCCTCTCAGCTTGTCCACAAAGGCTCTGGGATGGTCCACAGTCCACTTGATGTCTCTTACATGCTCCTCCACCCCAGAGGTTGCCCATTTCCCCTTCCCAGCAGATTTGCTGGATTCCTCCAAGTCAATTAGCTTAGACTTCTCAGAATCAGCACGGATCCCTTCTCGACGAACTGTCACAAGGCCCTCACTTACTAACGACTCCGTCACATTTTCACCAGTCGTGTCTGAAATAAATGACGTGAAAGGGAATCCACACCAATGAAGCACATACTCAGGTACAAATCTATAGCAAAATCAGGGCTCTAAAATGCCAGTAATAAAATCTGACCAAATAAAAACAGAAGACAATGATAATTATGATTGTGTTTACAACCAGAACCAAGTTGCTACACACCTCTTCCCAGATAGATGCACCCATATGCTCGTCCAGATGGTCCAACTTTGTTTTCAATGGTGAAAGCAACTTCCTTACCCACCAGCTTCTTCCTGAGAAATTCTCGAGCCTCCCATGCAAATGGCTCATCGCGAACTCCTTCACCACTATATAAACAATTTTGTAATTATAAATCTCTTAAAATCATGATTAATATGTCTTGTTCCTCATGCACAAATTGGCCACATCAAACAATTTGCAACCTACATTTAGATAAGATAAGGAAAAAAATAACTTGTCAAAGATCAGCAAGCTTCAATAGCCAAGTAATGACTGCATTTCTTTTGGTATCTGTCATTAACTTCAAAAATTAGTACCTAAATACTGACAATTTTAAGAATTAAGGTTAATTACCTTGAACCCCCAGTAGGTCTCCGCGCCAATTTGGGGGCAACAATCGATGCCAAACTCAGTTGCTTTTCTGGAGGGGGACCTCCCTTGGGATGGTCTCGGATGGTCACCGAGTCACCCGACAGGACCTACCAGATAGAAAAGTATGAAGCTATTGGTGGGACACAGTACAGGAAAAAAATTGAGGTCACTTTAAAACACATTTCATAAATAGACTCGGATCACATGGTTCAAATATAATTTAAAAAATGCTCCACAATTCTGCTGTCCCATATGAATATTGTGATAAGGACATTTTGCTTCAATTTGCCTGGCCAAAATGATCTTATCACAAGGTGCCAATGGGACTCGTGGGATGAAGTCAGTTACCTGAAAATACCCAGTCCTAGAATTCACTTAAGTCTGAAAACCCACCTTGTCAACATGCAAAAAGAAAATTACAACCAACATCTCTAAATCCGTATAATCTGGGTGCATGAACATGCCTATGTGGAGAGGGGAGATCTAGATCAGCGTTCTCAAATCTGATGTCACAAAAAACACCTTGAATTTTTGGAAATGCTTAGTTGAAGGGAAAAAAAAATGTTTCCCTTCATCAAGGGCAGTTATGGTTATGAATTTGGTTTGGTTACATCAATGCACAAATGTACACAGCATTTTACGGAAAACATCTCATTGGGTAACACGACACTACTTGCTGAAGGGGCATTCAAAGCAACATAACTTTGTCATTTTTGCCTTAACATCAGTGGAAAAAAGTACAAGTTTTCAATGACCAGAAATACAAGGGCTGTACTAAAATGATTTACAATTTATTTTTTTTGCAACAAGTACAGGGCCCATGCAGGTCGGTGGATAGCCACACATTATTGATAAAATCTTCCTGGAGTCGAATACACTGGTGGCAGGGGTGTGTCAACCTCTCCAGGCCCTCCAGGAACCACGTTTTTGGTGGTGCGGCGCACCCACTCCCGAACAACTGCTATAGTCGAATGCAAATAAGGACGCAGACGACTGCGCAACCCGGAGTGCACTGGATACAGTCTGGGAAATCGAAGGGTTTTTAAATGAAACACCCCCTCGTGTGATCCTTATTTCCCTTTTCATTAAAAACCCCTTCGATTTCCCGGACTGTATCCAGCGCACTCCGGGTTCCACAGTCGTCTGCGTTCTTATTTGCATTCGACTATAATAGTCAACAATGTCCACAAAATGGCATCCGCCAAGGGATTTTTCATGGCTCCGAACAGCACGTGAAAGTCACTGGGGACCAAGCCAGGGGAGAATGGTGGGTGTGGAACCACCCAAAGTCAAATCCATGGAAAAAAAAACCTTCGCCAATGCCACTTCGAGTACATTGTTGACTGCCAGCAGCTGTCTGGGAATGGGTGCGCCGCACCTCCAAACTGTGGTTCCTGGAGAGGTTTGACGGCGCAAGTGCATTCATCTCCAGGTGGATTCTATCAATAATGTTTGCCTATCTGCCAACCTGCAAGGGCCCGGTATTTGTGGGAGGAAAATTTGTACATCATTTTAGTATGGCCCTCGTAGCACGTACAGTCGGCCCTCCACATCTGCAAGGGATTGGTTCTGGGGCCCCCAGCAGATACCAAAATGTGTGGATGCTTAACCCCTTCGCTACCAGATCTAGGCGATGAGATTCGTTTCTGTTTCAACTTTTGCGTACCCTGAAGATATGGACAAGATATTTTACAAATAATAACAGCTGTACTCACACGTTCATGCTGTGCACTGTGAATATGTTTGGAACCCTTTTCGACTTCTAGAAGTCCCAAAATTAATTTCCAAAAATATCACCATAACAACAGTTAGGCTCATTTAATTATGAAATATGTTAAATTATACAACAACCTTGAGAATCGTGCTATGATGAATCTGCTGAAACAGTCGTAATTTGCAAGAATTAAATCAATTGATTAGTTTTCCGAAGAGAGCGGCAAGCCACAGTAAGTATTAATTTAATTCTCGCAAAGTAGGATGATATCAGCATACTCGTCATAGCACGATTCTCTAGGTTGTTGTTCCATATATTTTAATGTATTTCATAATTAAATCAGCTAACAGTTGGCCGGTAGTAATTTCATTTCGAGTTGTTACGGCGATCCCCTTGGAATTTAATTTTGCTACTTCTAGAAGTGGGAAATTGTTCCAAACATATTCATGGTGTACAGCAGGAACGTGTAAGTATAGCTGTTATTATTTGTCAAATATCTTTGTGCGTTTCTCCCGTGACCCCAAGAGCTATGCCGGTGGTAGCTTCGTCTACTGGTAGGGCCACCCAAGCCGGACAGGTCTTTGGGGTAGGAGACAGACTAAGAGAGATGCCAGTCTTTCCTCTTCGTTTCTCTCTCCATCTGTCCCACCTTAGCTTCTTCTTACAGCCAGATAGCCATAGTTGCTTTGGCTTCTTCCGAATAAACCAAACTAAACCAAACCAAATATCTTGTCTGTATCTTCAGAGTACATGCAAGTTGAACAGAAACGAATCACATCACCTAGATCTGGTAGCGATGGGGTTAAGCGCCCATGATATAAAATGGCAAATATGCATATCACCTCTACACATCCTCATGTATACTTTAATGTCTTCATTACTTGTAACGAACGAAGCAGTGGTAGCGGAGGGGATATGGTATCCGACTGCTAATCGGGAGATCCTGGGTTTGAATCCCGGTGGCCGCCGACCCTGACCGTGGTTTTCCATGGTCTCACCAGGAAAATTTCGGGGTCGTGTCCGTAATTATAGGCCACAGCCGCTTCCTTCCCTCCCTATCCCATCCCCATATACGAGAAGTAAAAACGAAAGCAAGAGTTCCAGAAAAAAATATATATGGTGGTATCCCACCCCCCTAAGAGGGCCCATGGCTCTAGCACGGGGTACAAATTATTATTATTATTATTATTATTATTACTACTACTACTACTACTACTTGTAACGCCCAATACAATGTAAATGTTATGTACATAATAAATTGTTATACTGTATTGCAGTGCTTGGTGCTAGGTAAATTCAAGTTTTGCTTTTTGGAAATTGTTGAATTTATTTATTATTATTATTATTATTATTAATTATTATTATTATTATTATTATTATTATTATTATTATTATTATTACCCCATAGGGAAAATCGGCATTCCATTAGGGGAGGGCGACACGGTGGCCGAGTGGTTAGCGCCGCAGCCTTCCAGCTCTAAGGTCCCGGGTTCGATCCCCGGATCGGACGGAGGATACTTATGTGGATAGAGTTTCGATGGGTTCTCTCCGTGTTCGCGTGGGTTTTCTCGGGGTTCTCCCGTTTCCTCCCACCATCCAAATCCATCACATTACAGGCAAATGATTAAAGTCGGTTATTCAAAAGATGATCCCCTAAGAGGTTCAAGGGGCCTATCACGGGGTATCCATTATTATTATTATTATTATTATTATTATCACTCCATTAGGTGGGTGGAATACCACCATTGGATGGAGCCAAGGATAGGGAAGGAAGAGGCTGTGGCCTATCACGCGGAAGCGACCCTGGAATTAACCTGTGGGGACCGTGGAAAACCACAGAAAACCACGGTCAGGATCACTGGCCCCGGGAATCGAACCCAGGACCTCCCGATTAGCAGTCGGACTCCTTAACCACCACACCAACCTGCTTCGGTAAATGGTTGGATTTAATCCAGCTGTTTTTCATCTGATTGTAATGAAAATGATTTAATTTCTCAAGCGGTGCTGGTTTTGTTGAATAGTCTGACAGGTATATAAAGGTCAATGATTGTAAATAGGTTGTGTAAGGACTCTTAAGTTGTTGTATGTATAGGTGCTTCTCCCCTGCAAAAGGGTGGTTGACCCCACAGATGAATAAAAATTATTATTATTATTATTATTATTATTATTATTATTATATTATTATTATTATTATTATTATTATTATTATTATTATTTCTCAAGCTAAAGCAGAAACCATGCAACTAAAAGAGTTAATAAAATGCCCAATCTCCCAGATTGATGGATATGTACAAAATTCAAGGGAGGCGGAGTGGCGCTGCGGGAACGTATGCGCCCACGGATGTTAAGGTCCCGAGTTCGATCCCAGCCCGGGGATACCCCCTTCATCTCATACAGAGTTCATGGCCATCTCTGGCGGTATCTCCATTAAGACAAACCACCTGGGGGAGTTTACAAAATGACCACGGCAAGGACATTGCACTGCACCTTGCACATCCCCTCCTGTCATCCCACCTGTACGCCCAGGCGGTTCACAAATATGGTTCCGATATGTATGCGTACGTAATGTACGAATGACTAACAATAAAGGTCTGTGCAAGATACCGACAAGGTGAAAGCACTACCCCCACGATTATCATCATCTACAAAATTTAAAATATGAAGTCACATTATTCTATGTTCACCGTGACGCATCACCTTTAGATTTCTGCAAGCTGTAACTGTAGCCAAGTCTTGAACACTTCTTAAAAGCTATAACTACAGTGATTGGCAGAATTTTAAATATACATTAACACCTTCGGCCCCAGTCGATGGCACTCGGGGGAAACAAGGCCTGAGGCCCAAGGGGTTAACTGGCATAATCAGTAATAAAATGCTAAAATACTTGGCAGTGCAGCAAGTAGTGAAAAATAGGTCGACTATCATCTTCATCAGTACAAGTTCAAATACTATTTACTGCAGCCGTATGTCAAGAGCTAGCTGCCACTTCAACTACCCACATACCTCAAAATTACAATAAATCGGCAAATAAATCCATCCATTTTTGGCATGGATTTTTCCTCCACTTATATTGTCACCCATTATATCATCCATAAATTACTCCCCCCAAATCTGACAGCCTTCTTCCCTTGTGTCCATAATGCATGTCCCTAGTGCTTACTGTTACAACCCCATGCCAACATTTCTACTCCATTTGCAATATCCACTGTCCTAATTGTCAATCCCCACCAATTTAATCAGCGTCATATTTCCCTAAAAATGACAGTAGTCTGTGATGAAGGGGACTCAGGTAACACATCGCATTAAATGCATATACACTGACGACCATTTTAAAATCACGCATATATGCCGGTCGACAGGCCTCAGCACTAGGCCACACTCAGCTCATCAATAGTCTTTTATTTAAAATCTAGAAAATGAGATGGAGGGGGATGAACGGGAGGCCATTTTCGCCCTCGTGGCAGCATTGGAGAAGCCACGAGGCCAGGCGTAACGGGACCTCGCTCTTCGCCGGTCATATACCCAACAGCATCCCAAACAACGTGCGCGATCACAGTCCAACACCATGCCAGTAACACGTACCTGCTTGACGATCCCGTAGTTGAGTTGAGGCGGCGAGCTGGAGGTCATGGTGCTCCCATACGGCGTCCCAGTTCAGAAGTGAGGCGACTAAAAAAAGGCTACGAGAGATAGGCGTGGGATAAGCGAGGGGGAAGAGTAGATGGGGTTGGGGGCAGCAGGCATATTGGGGCATAAGGAGCACACGAGGGGAGCCAATGGGGAGCACCCACGGGGCAGGAGGGCCAATCAGGGTCAGGAGGACACAAGATGGTCGGTTGCGCAAGCGTAGAAATGGACATTGGGTCAGCATGGAGTTGGACCATGCCGAAGTACATTGATGCCGCTCATACACGGACAGATGTGATTGTCTTTGTTTTGTAACCATTTACTGTGGCGAGGATATAAGCCGGCATGAAAACTACACACTTTCATGTGTGGTTCTTGCCGGCATGTTTGGCCTTGGCATTTCATGGTCGTCTGGAGCGGGTCATCTGGAGGTGGTGGCAATGTTGCACGATATACTTTCGGTTGACCACCTCCTCTCGCCCCCACCATGCTACGACCCCCCTCGAAAAGAGAGAGAAAAAATTAGTGCCAACTGAACTTTTCTAACGTCACGTGACTGGAAGTGTGAGCAACGTGGAGCCAGCTTTCATGTCGCGTTTTCTGCGCCGTGGTTAGGCAGTGGTCGTGAACGTGTTCGGCGTTGGCGGGCTCATTCAAGTGGGATGGGTGCCTGCTAGCATCTTGCAAATTTTGTGAACACCCTCACGGAAATAAAATTGTGATTCAATGTCCATTCAATCCAAACACGTAGGCCTACTTCCAGCTATCAATAGTACCAGTACGTTGTATATTCAGTACGGTATTCGGGAATGTCACATGTCCCGCTGTTCCATACAAATGTTCAGTATGAACACTGGATTTTTGTTAATGTGACAATTGACCTTCTTAACACATTGAGTAAATGATAGCCTAATGATGGATTTGCAAAACAAAAAATTTAACATGGTTTTTGGATGTAAAAATTATAAAGTACAAACAGAGGGAAATGGCAATAAAGAGAAATGACATTCCCTGGACATTTCCGAGTCTCCTCCAATCAATCTAGTACTCTTTATATCAGTAACACAAGCAATAGCCTACTTATATCGAATCATTGAAGTAGGAGGCCGAGTGGCGAGGTGGTAACACCCATGCCCACAGATAGAATGGTTCCAGGTTTGATCCCATTCCCAAGCCCAGGTTCCCTTTCCTCATAATATAATAATGATGATGGTGGTGGATACCCTGTGATAGGCTTCCTTTAGGACCGTGGTTTCCAACCGGCGCGGCGCGGCGGATCACAAGCCTTTGGGTCAACTTTTGTTTGTTTTTGCAATTGATGCGCAATAATGAATAATTTAAGAATAAAAAATGAGTGAACACTGCGTACGAGTTTTATGTTTGAGCCACGGTTTGAGCCATATAGTTCGTCGAGATAAATCTAGCAACGTTCGCCATCACGCTGTCCTCTATCCGCGGAAGCCCCGCTACACGGAGCCAATCTAGCTGCACTAAAGGAGCGAAGCTATCCAGGAGAAGCAGATGCAATTATTAAAAATGACTGTGTTAACTTAGCTGGCATATTTTGCGGATATGTTTGAGGAGCTGAATGTGCTCAACACTTCTCCGCAAGGGGGTCAAATCAATGAAAATAATTTCATCGCATGAAAAAAATTAAGTGCATTTTTATTAAAACTCGAACTCTGGCTGGCAGCAAAAAAAAGTGGAGCAATCATCATTTGAAATGTTTCATCGTCTGCAAGAGCTAGGACAGTGGCGCAAAGTTCAAGAGCGAGTCACCTCTACACTGTAAACCGCAAAACATTAAAAGAGCATCGCTGGTGAGTCTCTCATGGAACATCAATTTTTAATGCTCCTCTGATGCTTTTTTGTTGCTAAAAGCATCACAAGAGCATTAGCAGAACATTCTGAGAAGAGCATTAAAAATTGATGTTCCATGAGAGACTCACCAGTGATGCTCTTTAAACGTTTCGCGGTTTACAGTGTACATCACACTTGCAAATAGTAAAGGAGGGTTTCGAGAAATATTTCGTACATAGCACACGTCGAATAGGTTCGAAATCTCTTCAGCGAGTTTTCAAGGATAAAACTGTGTCTACTTATGAAAGAGAGCAGCTCATTGATTTACGCTGCGATCCCTGCGATCGCACATTGAAAGATAAATTTCAAGATGGAGAATTGACGAAGTTCTGGTTGGATGTGCAGGAAACCACTGTCTTAGGGGATCATCTTTTCCTGTACCGGTTGCCTGCGCTGTGATGGATTTTGATTGTGGGAGGAAACGGGAGAACCCCGAGAAAACCCACGCGAACACGGAGAGAACCCATTGAAACTCTATCCACATAAGTATCCTCTATCCGATCCGGGGATCGAACTCGGGACCGCAGAGGTGGAAGGCTGTGGCACTAACCACTACGCCACAGTGTCATCCTCTGTCCTTTCTTCATATAGTGCAGCATATGACTGTCTCCAGCTTCGTCGTGGGTAGGATTTCAGTTAGATGTTACACTATCAACCCAGGGGAGTGCACTAAAATGGCCCTTTCTGATGTTGCACCTGCACCATCCTCTCTCACTCATGGGCCTGGATGCCACTCAAAAGGTTCTGACATTGTAACAATGTAATAAAGGTCCACTCTCCACTGGGTGCACAGCCCCAAAGGGGTCAAGAGATACCCAGATTATCATCATCATGTGCTCCCAGATCTCCCTGCTTCATCGCACAATACATGTCATATTCATGAAATAATAATATTTAACATAATTTAAATACTATTGTACATTCAAAAAGCCAGAAATCTACAAAGGATCTGTTTCTTCTAATGAGGTAAAAATCATCATTACTATAAAATGATCATCACTTCTCATAGTAACATCAAACAACATAGGCTACTATAGCCTTCCTGTACTAAAGAAATAAAAGACTGTTCCAACCACTGCACTCATAGTAGCATCAAACAACATACTATAGCCTTCCTGTACTAAAGAAATAAAAGACTGTTCCAACCACTGCACTGGATGTTAAGGTCCCGGGTTCGATCCCAACCCGGGGACAGCCCCTTCATCTCGTGCAGAGTTCAGGGTACCTCTGGCTTCGTCTCGGGTGGTATTTCCACAGATTAAACCACCCGGGGGAATTCACTAAAAATGGCCACATTAAGACATTGCCCTGCACCTTGCACATCGATCCCCTCCTGTCATCCTGCCCGTGGGCCCGGGCGTTTCGTATAAAGGCTCCAATGTATACTTACCATAATAAATAAAGGTCCGTGCTGCATGCCTCAGATGAGGTCAAGCACTACCCCGGATTATAATAATAATAATAATAATAATAATAATTATTATTATTATTATTATTATTATTATTATTATTATTATTATTATTATTAGTCGGTGGTCATACTCTGTAGCCTATATCCTATGCTTTGGTTGCATTACAAACAATTTATTGCTGCAAATACATTGCTGCAAAAACATATTTTTGGTAGAATTTTGGCTTTGTAAATACAAAGCCAAAATCCGACCAAAAATATGTTTACAGCAGGACAGCTTATGTCTGAGCTGCTAACAATGGGTCTTAGCATTATTTGCGAAGTGTAGTCATCCCTGCTACATTTGCCATTACAATAATAATAATTCATACCCCGTTATCAGCCATCGGCTCTTTAGGGGGGAAGTTTGTTTTGCCTGGAACTCTTTGCTTTCATTTTACTGTGCTCATTGGGATAGGATAGGGACGGAAGGAAGCGGCTGTGGCCTATTAATTACGAAAGCAACTCCGGAATTTTCCTGGAAGGACCGTGGGAAACCACAGAAAACCACGGTCAGAGATGCCGGCCCCGGGACTCGAACCCAGGACCTCCCGATTAGCAGTCGGACGCCTTATCCACTATGCCAACCTGCTTCGGTTACATTTGCCATTACTTTACTAAGTCCTTTGGGAAATTTTGTGGAAAAATGTAAGCCCCAGTCTGGAATCTCCCTGCATCATCCATTGTTGAAAACTTGCAGATGCTCCATCAATGAAAACACATTACCCAGACTTGAGCAGCACTAGTTTGGCCCATAGTAGGTAAAACGCTAATAACTGCAGATGGACCAGTCACAGCCAACTATCTGTATGCAAATTTTTATTTCCTGGCACTCTGATAACATTGCAGGTAAGGACTCATGTCATGTCATGGCACCTTGGATGACACCGCAAAGTACTGTACATGGGTACATGCAGGTGCATGTAATATTAAAATAGCATGTCATTTTCTGTGTGGCAACAAAAAAAACAACAAAAAACAAAAAAACTTTCAACAGCATCTCATGAGAAAATGAAAGCGCATTTGAATGCTGGCATGGAACAACGTTGTAAGTGTCATTTTGGCTGTTTTGAGTTGACACTGTAGACAGGTAGCAAATGACCAGCTGGTTTGAACGGTATAATCCACGCACCGCTATCCGTTGATTTAGCTGAGAAAAAGTCGGACATTCTAGCAAGCGTGCATTCACTTTGCATGGGATCCTCAGCAGAAAAACACGTCTCCTGAAAAGTTGCCAAGAATCATTTGCAACGTTCTTCCATGCCAGCATACATTTGTTCTCTGTACATAAATTTTTTTTTTATAGAGAATGGTTTATTTTTTTACAAGGGTTTTCAGAATTTTGTGGAGATAACAGACCACCTAAGTATTACATAATCACATTTTTGACCTTTGTGAATACATTACCTCCAACCCCCACATTCTAAAATGACAACTTCCAAAATGTACTTATGCTGTACAGCAAAAAGGCAACATCTGGCACACCTGCCTAGCCATTTGAGCCCTCTGAGGAAAGGATGGTTTGGGTTGGTTCAGAAAACGGCCAACCTGAACTGACCCCCTAGGAGATTCCTATGGGGGGTGGGGGGTAGCGCCGTATTCCCCGCCTGGCGGAGACTGTCATATTTGACTACTGTCAACAGAGGGCTAGGCTGGAAGAACTAGGGGGCTGCTATAGCAGTAGTTATGGAATGGGGCACATGCTTAGGGGCACAACAAGAACTCCACAAAAAAATAGATCCCAAATCCTGCACCGCCAGCACCTGTGTGACTGTATTCCTCCACTGCACCAGTGGAGGAATACAGTCACACAAGCATGTATTCTCTAATGTGGGATGGTCAATATTAAATCCCTTCCTTTAGTAGTGTTCTGATTAAAACTGAAGTTGGTCACTGTAAGGATGACATCACACACATAAGAAATTACCTCATGATAGTTTACCAGTAATGGCAGTAATAATTAATCTTAGGAACTGATCATCACACTGGCAAACAATAATTATTTTCAACAGTGTAAACAAAGTAACTAATTAAAGGCTAGTGAAGTAATTAATATTGCAGATACCTAGTTCATAGCCAACTCCTCAGCTTCATTTGACTCATCATTTATCATCATGATTCGAAATAACAAAATAAAATCAACCTCAGATCTATTATTATGTTTATCAAATTTGCACATGATTTCCAAACCACTTCACCTCAACGATATAAATGCATTTTTATCCCAATTCCACCACTGAATATTTATATCATGGGGCAAAAACTTCTGCACTGGGGCAAGAAGGTACAGGAAGGGTCATTCCATATCCATTGAGTCGACGGTGGTGGCTCAATCTCCAGGGAATTCATTGAAGAATTTACGAACTTTTTCTTTCTTTTTGTGACAGCTTCAAGAGCAGGAACCACCCCACTGCAACTCCGTTTTTTTCATATACCGGTAGGTTACCCACTCAGACCCCCATGACCTTAGATCGGCATATTGGTAGTTTGGTGGGGTGCCGCTAGACTTTAGTTTCGGCACTTGGCTCGTTCCTTTAGTTACTTTATGTCCAAGTCGGCATACAGCGAATCTGGTGGCAGAACACAGCAAATCAAGACTCCCAAACCGCCAATTCAAATCTAGTAGGCATGGTCTGTTCGTTACTTATTTAATAATAATAATAATAATAATAATAATAATAATAATAATAATAATAATAATAATAATAATAATAATAATTGGGTAGTGCGGACCTCTTTCGAGGTATTACACGGACCTTTATTTATTTTGCAATTGTACATACAGTTTTCGTCGCAACGCCCTGGTCCACGGGCTTATGGGGAAGGGGAGCTTCCCAAGGGAGGGCGCTCTCATGTAGTTTCTAGTCATTGCAGACCCTCTTAAACACCAGACCTTTTCTCCTGGCCCCGAGCAGAGAAGGGAGTGCAATTCTGCTCCGGCATGTCGGGTGAAAAGCGGAAAAAGACCCGGCCAAGCAGAGGTGACGGGGACGGGATTTGAACCCCGGCCTCCCGCTTGGCTGGCCAGCGGCGTAACCGCTAGACCACCATTCCTCCCTGTTCGTTACTTATTTGCACTAGGGCCTGTTCGCATCCACGTTCTCATAATCCGTTCTGAATAATAGCAATTATTTTTGCCGCAGTGTAGGGGTGTCGCTCCTCAATTTAGTGCATCAGCGAGCAGGTGGGACTAAGATCCATGCAATAAGAGGGCAAGTTTCCAGACCTGTATATACAGGGTGTAAATGAATTCAGGGGACAAACTTGTAGGGGTAATAGAGGGGACCAATACAAGTATTTTTGACATAGGAACCCGTGTCCGGAAACGCCATCTAGAGGGGTTCATAGACAAGGAACGGGTGCGCTCAGACGCGTCAGGCGGCCGGCATTAGCGAGCGGACCATTTAGTTGCTAGATGGCGCGCGGATTGTACAGAACTTCGCAATTCACAATAACCTGGTAACAACAGAACCATCTGACAACTAAAGTCAGCATGCTAGGTAGCGCGCAGATAATAAACAACAATTCTGTTGTTGGCACGTTATGGCGAATTGTAAAGTTGTGTACAATCCATGCGCCACCTAGCAACTAAACGGTATGCTCGCTAACGCCGCCAGACTGACGTGTCTGAGCGCACACGTTCCTTGTCTATGAACCCCCTCTAGATGGCGTTTCCGGACACGGTTTCCTATGTCGCATATGTTAGTCTTGGTCCCCTCTATTACCCCTACAAGTTTGTCCCCTGAATTCATTTGCACCCTGTATATACAAACACTCCTCGACCGTAGCTGGAACAGTTATACAAATAGTCACTGGGTATTTAACATCAACATACACCGTAACATTAAATACAAATGATCCCCATTCACTCAATTCCATATGAACATGAGACTACGTATGTCTTTGGCAAGTCATCGGTTCCCTGCTCTACAGCAAAAGGTTCAATATACTGTTCCCCTTCCTGAATAATCTCCTCTGGCAATGGGTTGACCTTGTTTGGAATAATTATTTTCTCTGGGATGATCCAATTAATGCCATGTAACAATGGATCATTACCTGGATCCTCCTCAAGCACCATCTGGAAACTCTGCATTGGCACGATTTCCTCCTGATCACCCTCAATCACAACAGGTACACAACAACTCTCCACATGTGCAAGATATTGCAACTCGTTTGTAAATGAACAGCTACATGTGGGGCAAGTAAAAGACTGCCATATTGATTTACTATGAATGCGACTAATATGACTAGCAAGGCCTTCTTTAGTTTCAAACAGCCTCTTACACAGTGAGCATTCATGTAGTGATGCGTTTTTTAACAAGTCATGCTTCTCCATGTGCTGCTCCAGGGATGGCAAGTCCTTTAAAAACAAATGACATGTTTGGCATTGCAACTCCTCCTCATGGCGGTGCATATGCCTCTGAAATTGTGGCTCTTGTGGAAAGGTCTCACCACATGGTTCACATGTGAATGCGTGTTTGGTTGCATGTGTGGAGTTATGATGCTTCTCCAGAAGTGGCTTAGTCCCAAACCCTTTTCCACAGGTCTCACATTGGTGTGGCTGTACCTTCCCATGGGAAACCAGGTGCTGCTCCAGATTACGTTGTTGCAAAAATCGACGCCCACAAAACTCACACTGGAATTTCTTCCTGCGATGAATTCTGAAATGTTGGTAGAACACATGGATCTTAGTTAAACATGATGAGTATTTCAAGCTTTGTTGACCAAGTGCCTTTGACTACTGCTTTGGCATTAGCACTTATATGTTTCCTTTGTAAACTTGAGTTAGGGAAGGGGGTGATAGAGCCAGGGTTACAGAGAATCTTTAATCCAACCGTGGGCAATTTCTTGGGGGTAAAACCTGGGGTAATGTTCTGGTCAAGCCCACAGAAGTCTAATAAGATCTATAGTAGTGTGCAAAAGTTTAAGACCAAAACGTAACTCATGAGGACTCCCTGAGAGATGATGAAAATCCTTAACTACCTATTACACTGCCAGCTTAAAGGTATAATGTCCACACTTACACTACAGGCTCACACAAACGCAGCAGCATACTTCCGTTCTGCAATAGTAATTCAAGACGACCATGGTCCCCAAGTAAAATATAGGGGAAGGGGTCCATATTTCGACCATGTGCGTAATTCCGACCACCATGCTATCTCAATGGTAATGTGTTGCAAATTGGGGGAGGTGTGGTGGCCGTGATGGTAATGTCACGGCTTGCTGAGTGAAAGGCCCCAGGTTCGATCCCCGCCTGGGGAACTTTCCTTTCACCTGCGTCGGGAGGGTCTCTGACCTGTACCAAGGAGGTGTCTGGCAACCTAACCTCCTGGGGAACAGCACATGACCCCTTTACAGATCTTGCGCTTGCACCCATGTTCCCTCCCCAAAAATCCCTATCCCTACCCTACATCCTTGTCTCCTTGCACCGGTGATGAAGTTAAAGGAAAATTGGAGAGTAATGGTGGTATTCCACCCCCCTAAAAAGGCTCAGCCTTATCATGGGGTATCGTAAAAAAAAACAAAAAACAAAAAACAAATGTGTTGCAAATTGCCAGTGACAGTGGTAAAATGTCACAAAGACAATTGGTGAGCTGGAAGCTTGGCTGGAAGCACTGATGTAAACATCCGTGCATTGTGCAACCTTCGACACCAGTTTGTTTGTAAACGCATGGTGGACTGCAGCACATGCTATTATTGGCCATCATTTCCCAGCAATTAAGCTATGCTAATCAATAATTTATTTTAGCCTATGATGTTGCTTACACTGTTTATTTGCATGTTTTAAAGTATCGACATCATGCTGAAACTTGTCGATGTGAACCAGCAGCCACAGTAGCAAGTTGTCATGTTCCTAATTTTGACCCTACAGTACTATCATGCTCATTTTGACGGTCCCATTTATTTTGCGAAAACTCAAGAAAGAAGTCACAGAAATCGTTAGCTCATCTGTTCTACCTGCTGTTAAAACGTTCTCGTATGATTGTATTGATCAAGTCATTATTCAACGGCATAATTAAATTTTTTTGCAAATAGGGAAAAGGTTTCATTTTAATCATGCAGATAAGCCAGTCTTCATTTAAAGCATTCACAAATTTAGAAATTGTTTTTTTACACCTTTCCTCCCATTAAAATGCAGGTGCCTAAATTAGGAACACTTTTTTTGAAACTGAAAAATGGGTGTTTTCACTTTTTCAATTCTGTGTTTTTTTTTGTTTTTTTTTTCATTGCGGGACCTAGTAGGTAAATGTTCAATGTATTAACATTCACTTTCCTTTCATTGCTGCGTTCAGCCATTTTCTAACAAGAGGAAAACAACGTAAGGGTGTCGAAATTTGGGCCTTTCGACACTCTTACATTGTTATCAAACTATGGCTGGACATCAACTAGTTGACATGCAGCAATATGTCCGGCCAAAATGTCATAAAAGCAGGGTGTGGCACAGGTTTTACATGAGATCCCAGATGTAGGTCAGATCTTGCAGCTTTTAGTACTTAGAAAATACCGAAGCAGTTTGGAGTTGGAGGGGATATGGTGTCCGACTGCTAATCGGGAGGTCCTGGGATCAAATCCCGGGGCCAGCAACGCTGACCGTGGTTTTCTGTGGTTTCTCACGGTCCTTCCAGGGAAATTCCGGAGTTGCTTCCGTAATTAATAGGCCACAGCCGCTTCCTTCCGTCCCTATCCTATCCCAAAGACTACAGTAATGAAAAGCAAAGAGTTCCAGGCAAAACAAACTACCCTCCTAAAGAGCCGATGGCTGATAATGGGGTATGAATTATTTAATTATTAATTATTATTAGTCCTCATAAAATTCCAATTTTCAAATGTCAATGCAACCAAAAATTCAACCCAAAAACCACGTTATGTTGTGTCAGATATATTTAGGGTTCCCCAATATTTATTTTTTCCGTGTTATCCTTCTGAGACCCGAGAAAAAGTTTGTAACACAATGTCAGTTCCTGTTGCATTTTCTTAACATATTGCCAATAAGAAACGAGAAAAAAATTATAGGTGTAAAACACTGACCCAAATAATGATAATAATTAACGAAATAATGACTCAATTACTGCCACAAAAGCAGAACGGATGCAAGCTGAACATTTAAATGCCACTTAATGGATCACTAACATAGTGCTCTATCCTCCAAACAATGTTTTTTATATTAATTTCTGGAATTCATGGTAGCAATTCCTCTCAGAAGACAATTAAAGATAAATATGAAATTATTTTTCCAGGGCAAAACTTCAGACATGGGACTTGCTCCTTCCTTTCTTACCCCTGATCATTGTACCTATTATAGATTTTCAAACTGAACTGTAGTGCAAAGCACACTTCCTTGTGGGTGTACAGGTGCATGCAGGTACAGAGGAGTTACATCACATTCAGCAAAAAGAAAAAAAATCCTGAATGTCGACATATGATGACACCAGGTCCCACAACCAAAGTAACTCTTCTTACCCTCCTGAATTTTGAAAATGTTTGAATTTTCTCATTCTGCTTGGCCTATAGTGTTGAGAAAACATCACCTCCGCTGCTAATTTCCACGTTAGCAGGGTGAAAATACAGCCAAAAGGTGATATTCCGAAGCCACAACACCTGCATCTGGCCGCGAGTCGCCTGTCCCAGCCACCCGGTCGCCTTTCACCGCATCTGTAGCTCTCTCCGGTGCCACAAAGGAGAAGAGTCATCTCGCATGTTTTGAAGGCGAAGGCGATTATAATAATGCCATTATTATAATCGCCTTCGCCTTCAAAGCGTGCGAGATGACTCTTCTCCTTTGTGGCACCTTTTCTGCCTGTAGTGGTAAATCAAGCTCTCAAAAATCCGATTTTCTTTGTGATCTCGCCTTAATTTCGTAATTGTATTTGAGAAATATTATTTATTGCAACTCGCTGCCGCCCCTAGGCCAGTGCCTACTGTGCCTAATGGGAAATCCGCCACTGTTGTGTTCTTTTCCGTTTTGCGGTCGCGACCCCTTTGGAGTCGCGAGGAAGGTTAACTACGTAGTTGTTTGTGCAGATTGATTCTATCTCTCTAGAAAATTTGCTCGTAAACGAGATGTGTTAATTTAGCGATTATTGTAATTAACTACCACCAAAGGAAAGGGGTAGGGTTGATTGGAAGTGGTGGTCGCGAATTTTACGCATCTATCCGAAAAAGATTGGGAAGCACGGCTCTGTAATGATTGAAAACCCGCTAATGTACGTTATTGACAACACTGGAATTGTTTGTGAACTTGTAACGGCAAAACTACAGCCACCTATTAAGCAGAACTCCTTTCAAGTGCAATATGCAGATCTGAAATAGTTATTAACCTTCTTGTCCTGCAGAAAGCTTTCATGCTAACCCTTCTCCTGTGTATTGTCCGGGACAATGACAAGACGTGCGTTCATTACGAAAATATCTGCAAACAGTATATTATTTGGACTGGTAGTCAAAACTGTAGTGCATCTTAGGGACGCTTTCCCAGCAGAAATGCAAAACAACGCTGAAGATGATATTTCTTTCTGGCAGAAAGAAATTTAGCACCCTCAGCTTGTGTGACCTTGAACACACAAAAATTTTCGCCTGCGGTGGGCTTCCTCGCCTGCCAGCTGCCCCCAAAAGAACATTTTGCATGCGCCACTGCCTGAAGTGCAGAAGATCCATGTCAGAAAAATGAAACCAAACTTTCAAACCACGGGGGTGGGAGTGGGGGGCGGCAGAAAAGGTTTCTGCCCCCCCCTCCGAAATTTCGTAGAACCGGCACTGTGTGAAACAGGTGCGCTCAGACATAGCAGGCGGGAGGCACTAGGCGAGCGGACAGTTTCGTTGCTAGATGGCCCACGGATAGTAAACAACGGCGCAATTCGCAATTACCTGGCAACAACAGAGCCACATAGCAACTATATGGTCCGCTTGCCTAGTGCCTCCCGCGTCTGAGCGCACCCTCATCTATTAACCTAGATGGCGTTTCTGGACACGGGTTACTATGTGAAAAATATTTGTCTTGGACCCCTCTATTACCCCTACAAGTTTGTCCCATGAATTCAGAAACTCCATGTACAGTCAACGCTGTTCCTTCCTGGCTGTGACAAGGGAATATCCAGTGTCAATGAACACTCACATTATAATTTATATAGGGGAGGCGGAGTGGTGCTGCGGTAACGTATGCGCCCACGGATGTTAAGGTCCCGGGTTCGAATCCAACCTGGGGACACCCCCTTCATCTCGTGCAGAGTTAAGAGTCGTCTCTGACTTCGTCTGGGTGGAATTTCCTTAGACTAATCCACCCGGGGGAGCTCACAAAACGACCACATTTCAGACAAGGCACTGCACTTGCACATCCCCTCCTGTCATCCCATCCTGCCCGTGGGCCCGGGCATTGTAAAAATAGGATTCCAAGTTGTAAAATCACCTCAAAAATAAATCTAGGTCTGGCAGAAAATCCCTAGTGGTACGCCTATCACCCATCACATTATAATTTATATCACAAACATATGCAGTATGATTTAATTACAACATTGTTTGTGGTACCAGTAGAGGGGTACACCTGCATGATGCAAGAATCTACAGGGTGGGTCATAAGTAAGACTTTGTGAAAGTCTGAAATTCTGGCACTTTACCCTTTAAAAATCAAAGATATAAAGTGATATTTTATGTCATAGCATATTGTAAGATTTTAGTCATGTTTAAGGCCCATTTGTAGACTTTCATGGATTATTTTATGATGAAACGTGCTGTGCAATTTTGTGCCAGCCTGTAGTCACGTCTGTTGCAAGTGAAAGGAATTTATGAAATGTGTTTGTCTTGGTCCCCTCTATTACCCCTAGAAGTCTGTCCTGAAGTACAGCCTACACCCTGTATATCATTTAAGAATATGTTTTCAGCCTGACAGTACCTAAAATGAAGGGCCAAATGGTAATGGGTCTTGAATCGCCGATCACACACATAGCACATATGTAATCGTTCCTCTTGGTGTTGATACATCTTGTGCATGTTGAGAGCCTGGTGGGTAGAAAATCTCTTGCTACAATCCTGACAACGGTATGGCTTTTCCCGAGTGTGAACCCGCATATGAGAGGCCAAATTCTCCTTGCGGATAAATGTGCGGTCGCAGATATGGCACTGGAATGATTGGTTCCCAGAGTGGCAACGCATGTGAGCCGTTAATTTCTCTTCAAAAGCGAAGCGAACATTGCATACCGGGCAACGGTGTGGCTTCTCAGATGTGTGTGTCCAACCATGCTTTAGGAGAAAGAAAAAATATTAATGCTGGTATGCTCACTGAGATGTCATCATTATGGCACAAAAAATGGTTGGGACCCACAAGCAGGGGTTAGACTGAAGCTGGAAGTGGGGGGAAGAAAAAATCTTTGGCTCATGTTACATTTGGATGAGACAGAGAACCTACTTCAACAGCACTCCAAAGTCAACTGGCTCAATGCAGGGAAAAGAAGCATGCAAGGAATAACATGCAGTCATGCACCATTGCAAAGGGGATGAAGGTAATCAATATATGATGCAGCACCCTCCTTGCCATACTTTTCTGCATGGTCATTAAGGCCCTAGTCTGGAATTTGGTGGTAGGCTATCCTGGCCATAGAAGAGGGTAGATACTAGTGCTGCTACATATCCGGACTGTCCGGTATCCAGATATCCAAACCTGTTTGGGAACCCTCTTCCCAGATTCGCATTATCAAGATAGTGTCGGATGGTCCGGGTAGTCTGGGTTTCGGATCCGGATCGAAGGTTCGTTGTGAAAAATATTTTGAAATATACAGGGTGCTCAAAAACTCGCGGAAAGTCGCCAGGTAGCCTGATAGGACTCGCAAAACTAATATAGGGATGTGGAAGTCGTTTTGGGCTAACTTGCATAGTTTTTGCGTACGACGCCTGTAAGATTTCGGGAGTTTCATGATGTCACATCCGCCTTGAGGCCCCCATCGCGTCATCATACATGTTGTTGTGGCTGTTGCCATTAGCACTGATTATTGTTGCGAATATTTATTTATTTATTTATTTGGGATCCCCCTTGAGACCAATTGGCCAATGCAGGGGGAGGAGATCTCCTCCATTTTTCTAACTTTACAATCTCACCGGTGCAGGGACAGGGAAGGGATAGGGAGGGAGGAACAAAGGTGCAGTGCATTGTCCTGTGGTGGGGGCCGTGTGCAGTCCCTCAGGGGGCCAAGCTTAGACACCTCCCTAGGCGTGGCCGGAAGCCCCCCACCGACACCGCGCCTCCTCCAGGGAAAGGAAGGAAGCGGCTGTGGCCTATATAACGGTACGATCCCGGAATTTCCCTGGAGTGACCTTGGGAAACCACAGAAAACCAAGGTCAGGACCGCCGGCCTCCGGGACTCGAACCCAGGACCTCCCGATTAGCAGTCGGACACCATATCCACTACACCACTACTGCTTCGGTTTGTTGCGAATATTGTCAACTGTGATTGTTGAGAAATAAACAACGATTTCAGCAGCTTGTATCTGTGGCCAGTCGACACCTCAATTGCCAGACTGAAATCGTTGTTTATTTCTCGACAATCACAGTTGACAATATTTGCAACAATAATCAGTGCCAATGGCAACAGCCACAACAACATCTACGATGACGCAATGGGGGCCTCAAGGCGGATGTGACGTCATGAAACTCCCGAAATCTTAAAGGCGTCGTACGCAAAAACTATGCAAGTTAGCCCAAAACTACTTCCACATCCCTATATTAGTTTTGCAAGTCCTATCAGGCTACGGGGCCACTTTCCGCGAGTTTTTGAGCACCCTGTATATCTATATACAGGGTGTAAATGAATTCAACCGACAAACTTCTAGGGGTGATAGAGGGGACCAAGACAAACATTTTTGACATAGGAAACCGTGTCCGGAAACGCCATATAGAGGGGGTTCATAGACAAGGAATGGGTGCGCTCAGACACGTCACGCGTGAGCTTAGACCATATATACCAGTAGACGCTCGCTCTCCCTCTCAAAAGTGATGCAAACATCTCGGAGGGGGGGATCACGTGACTAAGGGCAAAAGGGAGGCAGGAAGACGAAATTAACATGGCGCCTTATGGGGATTCCGACTATCTTTGCGCCGTCACTGTGAGGCGCCTATTGGGACTAAAAATATGCAATGGGTACTAAATGATAGCTCCACTCATGCCCCGTCTCATGCCGTACATCTCCAGCCGAGAGGTTGAGCGGGGAAGGACATATAAAATCCTGCACTTTGTCATTGTTTCTCGCCGTAAGTGCAGTTTGTGTCACTACATCATTCAAACAACCACATTAAAATGTTCCAAATTTTAATACGTTGTACAGACAATCTTCCTCTGCATATTTCACCAACTCGGGGCCGATTATCGAGGTTGATTTAATTATGCGAAAATAAAAAAGTGAGCATGTGAGTGATATCGGAACTTAGGGCAGCTTCAGTTAGGTACTGATTGATCAAAGTTCGTGCAAAACCTATAATAATAATAATAATAAGAAGAAGAAGAAGAATAATAATAGGGTGGTTCCATTTCAGATCAGCCAGTGAGTGAAAAAAGGTGTCAGGTCATAGTCATCGATTTTTTTGAAAAATATATATGTGAAACCCACATCGA
>KZ539220.1:11599-29447 GCA_000934665.2 Catajapyx aquilonaris | reverse complement strand
GTGGATGGCTTGGGTTGCTGAAAAAGGGGTGGGCATTTCCATGATGCATATTCCGTCCGTTCGTAACACACGTTTTGCCTACGTGCACAAGTGTATAATTTATTACAACAATGCCAGAATGCATGCACTGCATGCTTAATCCATTTCATTTTCATGCAATGAGTGTGTATTGTTACAATAAAATACGCTAGTACATGTCGGCAAAACCTGCGTTACGAACGGACAGTATGTCTGTGTTTGCGTGGAAATGCCCGGGTCAAAGACTGCACCAACCAACACCTTCTTCAGTCTCATTTTGACCGACTCGACCTCTCATACCTCCCATACAGGAGGCGAGATTCTGAACCTTGGCCGACTCCGACTCTCATACATTGCTGGGTGGACTCGCGATGCCTGATTGGCCCTCCCTGGCCATCCATGACGTCATCTGAGACGTCATGACCCAGCTACCGAAATCATATCGCGATACCACCACACTTGGAGAGCGCCGGAGAGCGCCAGGCCAGCCCGGGAACCTCCCACAAACCACCCCCTCAGGAGGGCTACGTCACCGCGCGCAATCTCTCTGGTAGCATGCGAGCGGGCTTCTACGAGTATAGAGGTCCAGATAAGGCCGGTCTATCGTAGGCCCAGCGGCTACATGGGAGTAAACCGGTTCGCCTAATATAGGCTAGGCCGATTTTTAGTCCCTTGTAAACTTACTCTATGACAGCTTTCTGAATATTTTGAGGCTCAGATTGAATCAGTTGGCAGACCTGTATTGGCGGGAAATGAAATAGGTGGCGGTTAGGACTTTTGGCGGGAAGGGAAAGCGGCCGCCTGAAGATTTAGTGCCGTACTGACCAAAAGGTGGCAGCACTCCCTTGGCCGCCGCCAAAGGCCGCCAAGGGAGTGCTGCGACCTTTTTCGTCACGGCACTACTTCTTTTTTAAAAAAAAAATTTCCCCGTGATGACCTGTTAGGTCTATAGGGGGTGGTGGATTACCACCATTGGTATTTGTTTTGGAGCGTGTTAAGAGAATCTGATGAATTACTCCAAGGGTTGGTAGGAGGGGATGTGCAAAGTGCATGTGCGCTGTCGTTAATTGGTCATTTTGTGAACTCCCCCGGGTGGAATAGTCTTTAGGAAATTTCCACCCGAAATGAAGCCAGAGATGGCCCAACTCTGCACGGATAAAGGTGGGAACCCCGGGTGGGGATTGAACCCGGGACCTTCATATCCGTGGGCGCACGCGTTACCGCGACGCCACTTCATCTCCCTGTCACGACACTACTTCTTCAGGCAGCAACATCTGGCGTTCCAGACAAGATTATTATTATTATTATTATTATTATTATTATTATTATTATTATTATTATTATTATTATTATTATTATACCGTTCGAGTCCTCCTACTATTGAGTGACAAATTCTTAAATGACCATTATTTTATGCTTTCATTTTGTAGGCAGATATTCTGCCTTGCAAATGCATTATTGGGCTGGGTGATGTAGCACTTCCGGTGGAAGAAAAAAGAAAAACTAATGAGAAATTGAAATTTACTCAAATTGTCAAAAACCGGAAAAAAAACCGGTACTACCGCCAACAGTAATGTAAGCCTTATACCTTTCTTAGCAGTTCAAAACTTAAACCATTAAGATATACAGTACTATGTCTATCATGTCTTCGAGTTATAGGGTTTTAGAATCGGGGCATTCTTTGTCGACCACCCTGTATTATTGCGAATATTTAATGCAAATTATATTCAGACATTAGTAAGCCGTATAAAAATTACTGCGTCGATTTTAAATAATTAATTTTCAAATATGTTGTTGTGTTCTTGATAATTCCTTACCTAGAAATGCAGTCCATGAAGAGCCCATGATGTGTCATAGTATCGCCATTCTTGTCGCCATCATTTTTACTTTTTTGTAATTCTCTTTCCAGGTAATCATTGCTGGGAGGTTGTACAATTCCAATGTTGAGCAATAGTTCCAAAAGATTCAGTATCACTTCGCACACGCGCAGAGTAATAGAATTATCACGTAAACTGACAGCATGGACTGCCTGTATCAAACAAAACCATATGTGAAAGCCATGCATGGGGTGGCACATACCGTACTGTACGAGTATTTTATGTTTGTAAATTCCATACCTTTAGGACCACTTGACAATCTATTTCTCCGTCTTTGGTGATATAATGAGACGACGCAGGTGCTTCTTGGAGCTCAGAAATAGTATAAGCAATGTTGGAATCAGTCTGAGAGCGGGTCAGGTTGGAATGCACGGGCCTAGACATGCCAATCGAGTCCAAATGACTTTCTATCGAACCATGAAGCTGTCAAGAGAGTAGTCAGTCATTTTGCAAGTGATATCCTTCTCACAAATCCTCACCTGTCTTTGTAGGCACTCAGGTGAAGGAGTTGGCGTGTGCTCTGTGACAGTGATGATTGGGTTGGGGATGCTCTGAGTGTGGGATGGAGGAGGCCTCATCAACTTGCTTTTTTCCAGACGCATGTCTCCTATGTACCTGAAGAAAGTTTAGGTAAGTTATCCCACAATTATAGAGCAACTTTGGTGTGATGGGAAAGAATATACCGGTACCGTATTCTTGTAATCAACCAATGCAGCCTTATTGTCAAACAGCGATGGTAACCATGACGTACAGTTTCACGAAGTGGGATTATCATGGAGGCAGCTATTTGCAGTAACCTCTTTATAAGTCTTGCAACACAGCAAATACTGGACATAATAATTATTTTGAATTTGTCAAATTTGGCACCGGACTCAATGATATCAAATGTGGTTAATAACCTATATAATTATGATCACTGTGGTTGCTGTCGGAAAACAGACTCTATTGTTGTCGGTTGGCGTACAAACGTCGTAAGTTCATGATCATAATCGTGAACGTCATCATCGCGACATTTCCCTATAAAGGGGTAGTTTGCGATGAAGGAGATGCAATCAACTTTGAGAAGGGTGAAGACATTACGCACTATGCAACAAAATTTGATTTTTTTTGTCCATGGAAATTCATCGTCATATTCGTGTTCCTTAGGTCACAAGTAACCCATAATGAGCATTCATTTTGTCTTTGATTTGTTTTTGACCTCGGGGCAGTCAAAAAACCAAACTTCTCAAATAGAGCAGTTTTTTTCCCAATTAAGCCGGCCTAAATGTTGCTAAATGAGCCAAATTGCGAAATACCGTGGGCATGGAAAAAAGAGCGAAATTTTGAAAATGGGGCATTTGTTTGATATTTTTTTCGGTTATTGAAAGTGGTCAAAACCCAAACAATATATAGGCTACATCAAATGAAAGATAAACGCGAGTAGAATGAGCCTATGGAATGTGTTTTTCTCGAAAATGCACTCAGAAAACCGTGTGGCATTCCATCGGTCACATGCTCAGATACATGTCCAAGTGTTTAGACCCCAACAATTAGTGATGTATTTGCGTAAGAGCAGCCATATTTGGTGACAGGGGTTGCGACCCATACAAGATTCAATATGTTCAGTTTCAATCCTAGGTCGTCATGCATGGCTCGCGAGAAAATAATAGATATGTTTGCCGAATTACCATTAATTTTAATGGAGGCAAATTCTTGGGCATGTGCCTGATCAAATGCCACACATGTTTTTCTGAGTGCATGTTTCAGAAAAAGAAACTCCATAGCCGCATTCTACAATGTACTCGCGTTTATCTTTCATTTGATATAAATTATGTTGATTGGGTTTTGACCACTTCCAATAACCGAAAAAAATTATCCAAAAAAAAGCCCCATTTCAAAATTTCGCGAATTTTTCCCTCCTCAAGGTATTTCGCCATTTGGTTCGAACTGGATATGCAGTGTTACGCCATAGGTGTGTACAGCTGTGATTATTTTCAGAAAAATCCGAGATGGTTTAGCAACATTTAGGCCCGCTTGATTGGGAATAAACTGCTATATTTGAGAATTTTGGTTGTTTGACTGCCCCGAGGTCAAAAACAAATCAAAGACAAAATGAATGCTCATTATGAGTTACTTGTGACCTAAGGAACACGAATATGACGATGAATTTCCATGGACAAATATTGTGTTGCATAGTGTTACAGGTAACAGTCATTTCAGTGTAATAAAAACATCTCGCAATAGGCTGCAAAGAAGCCTCTTCTGACCTTCCTGCAGTACATAATATCGGTTCAAGCGTGCATTGGCCATTAGCCCACAGAAATTGTGATCAGAAAGAATGTGAGAGTGTCATTTTACTGACGAGGCGAATCAGCGTTGGAGACACGAATAATAATTCAGAAAAAAGGAAGCCAACTGACCTCCGAATTCGCCAGATCTATCCCACTGAGAATACAGTTCTGTATCTGGCGAAATACGTGTACCGGTATATGAAGCAAAGTTGCGACATTTGCGACCACGTAGGATGCATGCTCTGACCTCTGGGGATATATAGTACTGTATTGTCAAGAGATATGGAGCAATATCATCCTGTAATGCTCTCGTCTGTTCGACTCCCTTCCAGTCTCCATGGTGACAGTCATTGACACCAAAGGCCTTGTCACAAAGATTTATCTTGCTGTTACTTTTTTACTATCTATAGTATATTTCTGAAAATGGAGTTACGAGGATTTTACGCTTTGACGACACTGTTCTTTTTCAGTGACTTCAGAGTGTCAAAAACCATCGCATTTGACAATATGAAAATACTACGAATGTACAAGGTTTTACCTTTTCATCCAGAGTTATTTATATAGACTACGTGTACGTAGAGCACGTTTTGGAAGGCTTCAACAGTAACCGTCTATTCATGATTTAAAATATATTATTTCCATAATTATATATTTGATATTGTAGTCACTAGCGTCATGTAAACTGATGACCTACCGAATAAAGTCACATTTGCAAATTGCGAATCCTGTCTTCATCGAGTTGTGAGAGTCCCAAACGTCCATTATCTCAATGTGGAGATGTGACTCTTTCGGTCTGACATATGGCAATAAAATTGTTATAGATTGTTACACAGTAGTTACCACAAACAGGGAAGAAAGGTATTAAGATTACAATAAGGTGAAGTGGGGGAAGTGCTTACCCCGGGTGTGCACTTCCCCCACTTCACCTTATGGCTTTTTATTGTATCATTTTCTTTTCGTTATTTTTGTACCACCCTAGCCTCTTAGTATCCATCACTGAGTTGGCATTTCAAACATCTTCGTAACAATTTTGATGGCAATATTTTTATGCAAAAGTTATTGTAAAAGAAATGGAAAGCTGTAAAAAAAAGTGATAATGTTAGTCACCAATAATGGATTACTGTATGTTGCACACAAAAATGTAGGATACAAGACATTTGCAGGGAGTTATTCAGGTTAGATCTACACAAATTTCACAATCATATTGTCACTTCTAATAATAGTAAATATGAAAATTGGGCCAGCCAAAATTGGTTTGCCATTGCCGCTGATTTTGAACGGAAAGCACAGTAGTTGCAAATAAAAAATTAATCCCGCTCATCCTACTGAATGCAGGAGAACTGACTTTGTGCCAACAATATCGTTCACAATACTGACAAGGGAAGGTCACGGGGTGATAATGACGGATCTTGATGAAATTGATCATGCTATCACAGGACAATATATGATACCCAAAAATGAAATATTTCGTGCGGAAACCCATATTTGCAAAAGTTATGACGTCTTAAAGTTCCAAAAATAATACATTTTCATACTTCATGGGATTACATTAGCGACCACATATAACGACATTGACGTGTGTAATCAGTTTCTAGACCTTTTCTCATTCTTTCAGGGAGCATGTGAATCGATATATCGTAACCTAGGCAACATATCGATTCCAGTATCGGCCTGGGCGATAACATCATGGCGGCCGATGACGCTCATTGCAAACATGTCCAACGTCAGGAATAAATTCCACAGCCCCTGTGCCAGAGAGTCAGGTAAAACCCGGAGTAAATCCCCGAAAAACACGGTCAGGAATACACGGAAACTAACTTCGAAATCCAACGATAACCCGCCCGTAAAGTAGACTTGTGCGGATAGAGTGAACCCGGAAGACCGGAAGTGGCGGGTCACCAGAAGCTGACCATGAAACCTATTTTGGTCACGCTCAATCCGAATATGAAAACCGTTTGTCGCTATCTCTTACGGTTTAGGCCTTGATACCTGTCCACAGACGGACGGACGGATGGCCAGAGCCGTTCTGTATGACTTTTTTCCGATGAGAAAAGGTCTAGAAACTGATTACACACTTCAATGTCATTATATGTGGTCGCTAATGTAATCCCATGGAGTATGAAATTGTATCATTTTTGGAACTTTAAGACGTCATAACTTTTGCAAATATGGGGTTCCGCACGAAATATTTCATTTTTGGGTATCATATATAATTGTCCTGTATATTAGCATGTTAAATTTCATCAAGATCCGTCATTATCACCCCGTGACCTTCCCTTGTGAGTATGAGGTGATTGTAATTCATCCTAATGCGCTATTGTCTGTTTTCTGCTCCAAACGAAAGGCTCACTTTTGTCTGGTCCTCCTATAACCATTAGTGTCTAATTCTATTGCAAAAATTACACTCTACAATGGCTATTTGACAAATGTGAATAAATACCATCCTAAGCTATCATGAATAATATTAAGTTGTCTCGTCGTGTGGGTCTTGTTGACTACAAGCGCTTGTTGTGCCTACACACATGCCACATACCAAAAATGACTTGAGATATTATGAACTATAGGCATACATATAGTCATGATCAAGTCATGATATAATCACAAGCAACGGCGATAATATTAATCTGAGGCAATATAACGTTCCCAGCTTTGTTGTGTTTTAAGCATACACCTGTAGTTAGGCCTACTTCGTGTCATTCACCTTGATGTACTCGTACACGAAAAAGCACCAGGAACATAAACACATCACAGAGGAACAAATGAAAATAATTAGGTTAGGACGGTGCAGCTTAGTGCAGGAATATAAGGAAGAGCATGCCATCTTACTCGCCTGTTAGTGTTATTTAACTGTGAGTTTCATTTCCGTGTCGCCATTGAGTTGATTATGTGATTACTCAACGGGTGTATCGAATCACTTTCTACATGAAATATTAAATGTTCATTTGCTTTTGAGTTTTCTAAAAGTAATGGGTTGTGATGGGTAGTTTACGTGTATTTCAGGGCACAAAATCTGGTAAGTGATGTTGATGTATAGGCTATTTAGATCACGTACAATACTTCAATATCTGTACAATATGTGCCTAAGTAGTAATGGGCACCTTTTGTACTTACCTGTACTAGTAAAATAAGCGAATCTTGCATTACTGTTACTGTCGACTAATCTAGCGACCATTTGTAAGGTGGAGTTCAAATAACACTAACACTAATGGGCAGTACTGTACAAGTTCATATTTTCATGTTTAAAGGGTCGACAGGCATAAGCATCTGAAGTGGAGTATAGTGATAAGCGTACACTTACCCACCAGTCTTTTCGTCTAGTAAACAGCTGAAGTTGGGAGAAGAGAAAGAGCAATGAAAAAGAGAGAAAGTGCAGATTGAACACTAGAGGAGAAGAGAAAAGCTACGAGAAAATGTATTAGCTTATATGTTCCTGATGAAGCCAAGTTTCATGTGCAATTTATCGGTCAGGTTTTTCCAATAAAACATTACCCCAGCAAGTTTCTATATTTCCAGCAAACTCCACATTTTGCAGTTAAAAAGTATGATTAATTCAAAGTTATATTATGTGGGGAAAAAATACAGGGCGTCACAACCTACACAAAGAATCATGGTAAAGTCAGGCTCTTAATGGCATGGAATCTATCGTTAACGACACCGATGTCGAAAATACATAGCTTGATCAAATGAAGATAAACCGAAATAAGCATTTTGTTGTGCCATAAAATTCTTTTAAATCGTCCTATTTGGATTCCCTCAATTGAGATAGTAATGTTGCTTAGACTCTCGCATATGCATCTTGAAGGAAAACACCCCATAACACTCCAGTCGCCACTCTACAATATATTTCAGTTTTTCTCGGCTGTAGATTTGCATATGGTTGGTTGCATTTCACGTCAGATCGGGCGAATAGCCATCAGAACCGAAGATCCGCACTGAAATTTTTTTGTGCTTGTTTGCTACTGAAGGCATTGGAGGTTAGGTTCTGCTTGTTTAGCTCAGACACCCAATTTTGTCCTGTATGATGCGGGAGGCTTGCTTCAGTATTTTCAATGACGCCTGGTTCTTATTAGGCTATAGGTCGTCATCGTTGGGGCCATTTGATACCCGTTGTTTTGGGTAAGGCACGTGTGCCACACGATCACCTTAGTTTGGTACACCCTCATTTTACCCGAGATGTATAACTTATACCTGAATATGCCATGCCTGTTTCTTATAATCTAAAGATGCTAGATTCTCATGCGATATACTCATTCAGTCAAATGTATATCGGCGTGTTAAGTGCATTTAAAACTCCAGAGATTGTTCATTATTTTATGCTCATCTGAAGCATCCTAATAAGATTAACTTTGGCGGAAATGTGAACAGCATAAGCGTGGTAGTTAATGAACATGCAGTGCTCGGACTTGCGAAATGCCTTGAATGTTATCCAAAAAAAAGTAGAAGAATCTTAAAAAATGGTATAACAATCATCAGTGCTCGATAATGCAGTTAGAATGCATCTCGTGCAAGCCTAAAATATTTTGAGCATTGTAATATACACTATACGCTGCATTCCTGGCAAAAAGTAGAAATTGACATGCAATGACCTCTATAAGCATATATCTCAAGATTTGAGAATTCCGTGGGAACCCTGAAAAAACAAGGTTGAATATTAATAATCCATTGAAATCCGAATTATTCGTTGGTGTTATGCTGCACTGAATGAGCTCACTTCTAAAAATGAGGGCTTGTTAAACGGGAAGTATACTCCAAAAGTATTACAGTAACTTATGTATAATTGTGGCTGCGAATCTTGATAATTACACAGCACCAATCCCTAGTCCTCTACCTGTTGCATACGAATCAATTATAAAGACTGGAATTTGAAGGTCCTTCTGAAAATGTTGCATTTTATTTAAGTCTCATTTCTTATTTAGCAACGGCTTTGGAAGCCCATAATCAAAATAGACTTCAAGGGTAAATATATATACTACAGGAAAATAAGTGTAGAATTGGAATAACAATTTTATCAATGATAGCATGCTAATAATTATGTAGCCTACACTATAGGCTAGGCGCGCGTTGCGTCGTGATGTAGGCCTATGTCTTCACATGCACTCTACATGTGTATGGCACTATAGGATGCAATAGGATAATATTCGGCAGGGGAAACGAGCTGACAATGTGAGCGGTTCGCGGAGAGGGAAAAGAGCTATAAGTGTACAGTACGGATTTTGGCTTCTACTGTAGAAGGTGGATCCACTTTATGTCAAACATGGAACACACTGGCAGCTGTGGTAAGAAGTAAGTTATGAAATACAGTACGTAGTGAAGGTTTTCTTCACGGGCATCTTAATCTCATACTATCCAAATCTGAGGAGATCATTAAAATTTTTGCAAAACCAAGCTAGATTCAGACTATTCTGACGGAATCATCAGAAAGAGAAGAATGTACTCTAAGAGTATAAGTGTATAACCAAGTATAACAAGCCCGGGACAGCCATGGAACAGCTGAAGAACATCTTACATGAGATTTCAGTAATTTTTGGTCATGATATCCAGCGTACAGCGTACAAAATGTGCCTGGATGTTGTCGAAGAACATTCTCAACGGCATATCTATGGCGGATTGCTTCTCACTTTACATACGTTAGCTATGTGCAAACTCTCAACAGTTATTTCAAAAAGGCTATACAGTTGAGCAGCGAGTTAATCGCCCTATAATAGCCTACTTTTAAGTTGCTACCGCATACATATATACTAGGGTAGACTATATTGCACATGAGGAGCCCAAAAATTGCCTCAATTGAATGTCAAGAGAAGGTTCATAATCACAATCGGTGAAACTGACACACTCATTTAGACAACTGTTCTGTCTTCGAAGAAACTGCAGGATATACTCTACCGGTACATAATAATTATGTAGCCTATAGGTCTTCACTGACTTATTAGAGTGGAAATAAGGCGTCACGAGCTTATGATTTGCGATTGGAATTAAGAGTGTTATGACATTTCATCTCTCAACTGTAGGTCATGACTGTAGTCAGTGTCTCCTACACATACGTCATAGTGCAAGTTTTTGGTTTAGTACGATGTTTAACCATGTTTTTGAGTAAGAATATCTTCATGAGTTGAAGTTGATCTGCGCCTGTTCTGTGTTCATATTATTTTTAGAGTGTAGTATAATAACATAATGTATGCTTGTTCATGTCTGTGGTGTGGTATTAAGCTTTCAAACACGTAAAAAAAGAAGGAAAATGATAAAAGATGGCATGACAAGTTTTTATCCTCTGCAACTCTTTTTCACCACAGGCAGCATATATTTTGCCCTCATACCTGAGGCTGGGCATGCTTTTTCCTTTCACCAGTCCAGATGATGGCTTCGGTCTATCCGGAAATCCATCAAGCCTTTGTTCAAATATTTTAGCTAGAGCAGACCTTGGCCGTGGTGGATTTTCTCCATCTCCAGTGTCCAAACTATCTATAGGGTAGTCCTAGAATGAAGTTATAGGGCAGTGATAGGTGTGTTTCTCATACAAAACATATTGATATTACACTAAAAATTCCTGCTACAGTTGAAACGTCCATGACGTAACAGATGGTTAAATACCGTATCCCTTTTGTCATAAGTAAGCAATGTCCAATTGTCGATGCAAGGGCTGAATAATTCACCATTCAGGTTGAGTATTTTCACTTTTCAAGGAAACGCATTGTATATTTTACCAAGCATGTAAGCCATTTTTAAAAGATGCTAACTTAGATTATTTTATGGCTCTTTCGACAAATATCGTAACTCAAACGGAAAAGAGTAGAATCGAATTATAGAGATTATACGTATTTGATCCCAGTTACCTGAAAGTCTAGAAGCGATGACTTGCATTCAGGTTCACGGCCAATTTTCTCCAACGTCTTTTCCGATTTAGACAAGAGTTTTGTTTCCACAAAAGCTTTCAAATCTGCCATCTTCATTCGCGTCCTTTTACCCTTTTCACTCGATCGACGAGATGGGCTGTGCACATCGTTTCCATCTCGAGCCACGACCTTTCGTGAGCTGTACGGGGACTCGCCTACAAGCAAGAGGGTGGCATTAGAGAGAACATTGCAATCCAGTAATAAACCAGCAATATTGCCAGCAATAACCTGCTTCTCATACTTGGGGCATGAGCGACGCTCTCGGGCACTTCGATGAAGTCTTTTGTCTCCCTTTTCTTCAGTTCTGGGCTTTGATACAAAGATATCTCAATTTTAGGAATCGGGAGCGAATTGCTTCGTCGACGAGGTTGCTGCTCCGATTCTGATTCGTCGCTTATTTCTTGTAGCCTAAAAATAATGTTAAAACTCATATAAAGTCTGAACCAGATCAAGATGATTCCTATAATGGTGCGGAGCCGAATTGTCCTTGCCAAAGTCAATTCGACGGACCAGGGAAATCAAGCAAATACTTGCCTACGATAAAGAAATTGCAAAGCCCAAAAGACTCCTTCCTCCGCCCACTGAGGTGTAAAAAGGCATCTAAGGACCGCCACGTCGAAGAAGGTGGCCATGCATAAATCAGTTAAAGTTGGCGCGAGTCCCTCCTGAGCTTTTAACGCTGCATCCAATTTGTGTTGCACGAACTCTTTATCTACAGCTGACCTGAAAGATTTCATGTTAAAATTATCGTCACAACTTGCTCAGATATGATGCAATAAATTCATTCCCCACGCAGAGAAGTGATGTTTGATATAGGCAAGTTTCAATATAAGTTATATTTAATTTGAATCTCCAACCCCAAGAATGAATTTGCTATTTCATAAACAGTGACTCTTTCAATACTTCTCTTTTCTCATATTTGTGATATTCTCCCGGTACTCTGTGGGGTATTAATATATTGAATAAAATTGCCTGATGTAGTCACTATTTTATCTTACATGATCATGGCGGTACTCTCGTGGATATTGGCAAAATGATACTTGTTTTATACGCCCCTGTAATTATTGGGAACATATCTAAGTTACAATAGCAGCCAGAGTTACGATAACCAATCAACAGGATGTTTTGTGAATCACTTTATATGACAAAATAATATAAGGTACAGTACAATATGACCATAAAAGTTTGTTTTGCCTTATTCCTTAATTTCATATAAGCTTAAGTTATATGAAAATAATATTTATTCACCCTTTTCTCCTATGTGGTCCTGAGGGTACATGAGTTAGTTTTCCTGCTTCTCCCTGATGGATCTCAGCTGTAGGAGACGCCTTGGAAGACTTTGAGGAGTCTATACTGGATTGCTTTAGTGCCATGTGAAGAAGGCTGCTTTCGGGTTGTGCAGGGACCTAGTACAATACACATAAGAGTATATTATAGGATACCGTGTTTTTTTAAAATTCTGCCGATAAACATTCATGATGGTAAGAAGTCCAACAGAAACAGTTTGGTTATGGGGCAGTCATATGGCTGATGGCCTAGATTAGGTAGCAGAGTACAAGAGAGGAGCCTAGTTGCAAAAGCCGACAAATCCAAAATAGTTGGTTCTGAGATATTTGAGAAAAACCTATCACGGCTGACCTAATTACTGTTCAAAAACAGTCATAGATGCATATATTACAACTTTTAACGCTACATCAGATGCATGCTTTCTCCAAAATGTAACCAATGTGGAAAGGGCTCATTTCAAAAGTGATTGTTTGGATTTGTCGGATTTTGCTGCGTAGAGAGTAGATTTGTCAGGTTTTGCAAGGAACTTGCACATTCAATTAGCCTGAAAAATATTTATAGTGTGTACAAAAACTAGTTGCAATCTGGTGCAATCCTAATGGACTGCCAAACAAGGCCCAACATTACCTTTATCACGGGAATTACGAAAATTTCATCATTCCCTTGACTGTCAGTGATACACTATTTAATGAAGTGAAATATTGCACGATGTTCGAATTTGTCGACCTAAGAATAACGCCAGCAATAATCATCGAGGGGTACAACGCAGGATTTTTCGAATTTTGGAGTATATATGCTCGTGGATTTGTCTGCATTTGAAGGGAAAAAAACATTACGTCTTTTTGCGTTGGATTTGTCGGGTTTTGCAAAAGAGTCCAGTTCTCTCTCCCTCCCTCTCCCTCCCCCCTCTCTCTCCAGTTAAGTTGCATTTGACGTGGTTAAAAAAATAAAACTGTCAGCATGTAGAGTGTGTCCCAAAGAATGCATTGCCACCTCCATCTCATAGTTTTTTAAAGCGACTTTTGCAACTGAGCTCCTCGAATAGAAGCATCTCTCTGCAGGCATACACTCGAATGTGCCTATACCCATGAATGACCCGTATCGAACAAACTGATTAATATTTTTAGCCATAAAAAGTTACGAGTAAATGAGTCCATATACAGGGTGTTTACGACCTAACTTTACAAACTTCCAGGGGTAATAGAGGGGACCAAGACAAACATTTTTGACATAGGAACCCGTGTCCGGAAACGCCATCTAGAGGGGGTTCATAGACGAGGAACGGATGCGCTCAGACGCGTCACGCGAGAGGCGCAAGTCGAGCGGACTGTTTTGTTGATAGATGGCGCGCAGTTGTTGCCAGGTTATGGCGTATCGCGTCGTTGTAAGTAAACAACAACGCGATACGCCATAACCTGGCAACAACAGAACCGCTGTTGACTATCCGCGCGTCTCCTAGGAGGCGGACTTTAGTTGCTAGATGGCTCTGCTGTTGCCACGTTATGGCACATCGCATCGTTGGTTACTATCCGAGCGCCATCTATCAACAAAACAGTCCGCTACACTAGCGCCTCTCCGTGACGCGTCTGAGCGCACCCGTTCCTTGTCTATGAACCCCCTCTAGATGGCGTTTCCGGACACGGTTTCCTAGGTCAAAAATGTTTGTCTTGGTCCCCTCTATCACCCCTAGAAGTTTGTAAAGTTAGGTCGTAAACACCCTGTATAAAGTAAGAACAGCATATAATATGGACATATCTCAGTAAAGTAGAAAGCTTTAAAGGTTTCAGTTCATCCTTCAAAATGATATCAAGTTACGGGACGTTTGACTATAGTTGCACAAAAGCCTTCTTTCAGCATGGGGAAAGAATAGGAACAGAGTATACAAAGCCTTTTATAGTCCAAAGCCAACAAATCTTAGTGTATAGAATTACATTGCTTTGTAACTGCTACAGTATAAGTAGGCTATCGGTCTCAATCATCGGAACATCACTCCTATTTTTGTTCCTTCACTTAGGGTTGGTTACACCAGATCGTATACTTAAGAATCTCGGGTTTCTACCAGTAAACTTCGGAAAAAATGTGTGCTGATTATTAAGGTGTCCGACCGGAAGGACTTTCGTAATGGGAAACCAAATGTGGCAGAGGTAGGGGCACGCTGCATCAACCTACCCCATGACCTAACCTTCCTTCCCAGCGGATACACGCCTAGGAAAGTAGGTAAAAGTGCAGGGTCTTCTGTAATGAAGCGTAGCCGTCCGACCTGGTTCAACTGACCGCATTACATGCAGTATTAATATCTATATTATTAATACCCGACTGTCATGGACACTCTTCCCGCACCGTAGGGCCAACAGCATTGGGAGTGTTGTCAAAATTTTGCCCGCGTTTTCTGCACGTGCAAAACACTTTTGATTTTTGGAAACAGTGCCGAGGGACTTTGGCAAACAGAAAAAAATACAACAAAAAAACACGTAAATCCGACGACGCGACGGCAGTTCCACGGAATTCCCAATTCCGCCGTTCAGGGCTCCACCTGCTTGGTGGCGACTCGTTTACTTATGCACTTTACCGTCGGATGTCGCTTCGATGCTGCTTATGCCTGAAGAAAAGTACTACTACGTGGTACATCGGCGCGGCGGGCCATCTCATTAAATTCTTTAATTGTCACTGCCATACTGATCATGGTTTTTGCCAAATTTTGGCAACCAGGTCACTACACTGTAAACCGCAAAACATTTAATGGTGAGTCTCGCATGGATCATCAATTATTAATGCTCTTCTAATGCTCTGCCAATGCTCTTTTTAGAAACAAAAAAGCATCACAGGAGCATCACAAGAGCATTAGAAGAGCATTAAAAATTGATGTTCCATGAGAGACTCCCCAGTGATGCTCTTTTAATGTTTTGCGGTTTACAGTGTAACTTAGTTTTACTTATTTTCGGGACAAACACACGGCGGAAGAAGGTTGTATACCAACTCGACACACCTTTTCAGAAGAGGAAGTAAAGGTTTACTGTTGAAGCATTCCCTGCTGATGATTTCCGCCAATCTGCTGGAGTTCCTTTACTTTTTTCCATAACTCCTGACCAATATTATTGTCTATTGAGAATGTTATGTTTTGTCTTATTTTCATAAGAATATCTTGCACCAAAGTGAAAATATATACCATAGGCCTTGCTTGGGTTTTTGTACTGGGCAAAAAAGAGGTAGGCTTAGCCCAATCTGCATAAACTTTCATAACATGATGGCAGAGAGCATTGCAAATGTTTTAAGTATACAAACTTTCAGTTTTGATGATAGGTTAGGATAAGCCATTCTTCCGCCGACCCCCTATACTTCAATTATGTAGTACACTGCACAGTAATCGACAGATTATAATATTTACCTTGTACACAGAAGACACCTTGAGAGAATCAGATTCTGGGAGGGATCCTAATCGGAGGATAACCTGTGATGAACCAAATTAAAGGCATTAATGACCATACAGTATTAGCTCCAGCTGTATCTGGTTATTTAGAGCAGTTTTGGCATATCATCTCAATAATAATAATAATAATAATAATAATAATAATAATAATAATAATAATAATAATAATAATAATAATAATAATAATAGTCTAAACATTGGAACACGATACGAACTTATTACGTGGCATTTCTCCATGCACAGCACAGAAAACGAAGCACGAAGATACACATTTTCTTTTTTGTATTATATTTGCGAAACATCCCTTCTGGTGGGCCAATTACAATTACAATAAGTTAGAAAATTCTTTAACACATGTAATGGAGTGGGAATTTCTTCCATTCAAGCGACACTCATTCAGTACAAAGTTTGTTAGCACAATATCAATTAAGTCTTTATAAAGTATTTGTAGCCTATATGTACTTACCCTATACGATATGTGTCACTCAATTTCACCTTTACAGTAGAATTTAATTGCCTGACGGATAATCACGCACTCCATGTATTTACATAGCGCTGCCAAATCTCAAATTATTAATGTGGTTCCCGTGCCTATAATGGACTAATCTGAACAATCGTGTAATATTCGCCGGCAAATTGTCGTAGAAATTAAGCGGATTCTATGCTTTAAAAAAAAATTTAACCCCGTGATATGGCGGAGACCTTTTAGGGGGGAAGGGGAGGTTCCCAAGGGAGGGCGATGTAATTATAGTCATTTCTGACTTTCTGAAATACACCAGGCCTTTTCTCCTGGCCCTGGGCAGAGTAGGGCGGATTCTATGTTATGATTTACATTTTAGGAAGTGGGTAGAAAAAATTGTGACATTTTCAGAGTCGCTTTGATATAATATTATGAGTACCGTATATGCAGTAATAAACATACTAAATGCCACTAAAACAGTAGCAGATAATAGCACGATTCATTTCAGATGCAACACATATTTGGCAGTAAATAAAAGGGAGTAATTCTCTCACAAAATAATGTTTAAAAATCATAATGGACATAATATATTAAAGTGCTTTCAAGTAGGCCTACGAGTAGGCCTATATCACACCTCGTCCGTATGAAGCGGATTTTAGAGGATGGGCCATTTATGCATAATGCGGTTTATTCACGCAAGGTAATTGTGTTTTGTGCGGAATAAATTATTGGGTAGCAGCACATATTTAAAAATGGACAAATGACTTTGTCAGATACTGTATTCACAGCCCAGATGCGTATATCTGTGATTACTCATGCTTTCTTGCTGAAGTGATTCAGTAATCTATGGCCACATCACGGTCGCTTAATTTGACTCCTCCCTTGTGTAACTAGGGTGTATCAGAAGTCGGTGCCTATTTTTATTTCCGAATAACTTTCCAACGAGTACACCTACGGAAGTGAAACATGATTCAAAATGTGCGGGAATTCATGAGAATTTATCTGTGTGACACCTCAGTGACACCTTGCTACTGTGTCGAGCGAGCGCAGCTTGACACTTCTTCCGCGGCGGCGCTTTACCGGTAGCAGATTGACACTTCTTGCCGTGATCAGGATAACGGGGTCAGCTGTGAACAAAATTTAATATCGGACCTCCTCTCTTGCTTTCTGTGATATCACAGATCAGCCCCCAAACACTCCACCCCCATTCGTATGTTACACCCCAGGTGGTCCGACATTTTGTTCACAGCTGACCGCGTTAGTGCCACCACGGCAAGAAGCAGAGTTGGGTAAGTTACTTTTGAAATGTAACTGGTTACGGTTACAGTTATTCAGTCCAAAAAAGTAACTAGTTACAATTACAAGTTCCTTTGACCAAAAAGTAACTAGTTACAGGTACAGTTACAGTTACTCATGAAGTTACTTTTCCGTGGTCTGTCACCGCTGCTGTAGATGGATGGGGGATTCCCCATTTCTCCCTGAAATACGAATCATACAGCATAACACCGTGGTCAAAAAAATGATCAACCTCGATTTACTTTTAATAATAGCTGCTTTGCAAAGTTTGCATCTGTAAGCTTTCCCCTTCTCGGTGTAAAAACTTGCCCCCCCCCCCCCCC
>KZ539220.1:0-11548 GCA_000934665.2 Catajapyx aquilonaris | reverse complement strand
GGGGGGGGGGGGGAGATAATTTGGGAGTAAAGTTCTCGCTAACTTACAACAGCAGAACCAATTTTTTTTGTGTAAGTGTAACTGACCTCTCTCTTACACAGTCATGTGTGCTGTACATTTCCCATATTCTTATAGTATTTTAAAAAGTCATTTGCATTCAGGAGTAATTTACCCCGTCGTAAAATTTCACGTCATGTCGTAACAAGCACCAAAAAATGCGGAAAAATTAGGTGCTCCGGACCAGTGAAGCCGATTTTTATATTTAGCTATAACCTTTCGGCAAATAATAATTTTGTCAAAATTTGACTGATATTTGACATCTATTAGAAGTTGGAGGAACCCTATTTTTCACGGTTTTTATTGTGCCTAGAGGGAATGGTCAACCGCAAACGCGACCCTTCTTTTGTGTGGGGAGGGTGGGATCGAGTGTCTCCTCTTTCGGTCAGAGTTGTAACTCGAAGAAGTCCTGATTTTCTACATCCCCGTCTTAAATCACCGGACTTGAGTCAGACATAATCCGGAATAGCCATCGGCGCGGAGGGAACCGTCCCACTGTCACCAAATAAATGAATCATCTGCATGTTAAAGGGACACTCCACTCAAAAAACAAGTTTGGCTCTAAAAATCGGGCAAAAAATCCTGAATCCGACGGTGCAATTCGTTTTTCGCTACGCGGAACGGTAATCCCAGGGCGAGATGTCAAAGTGAGTCGTCTGCTAATGATCGGTGCCGCCACGCGGGGAACAGGGGAACTGGAGGGCTGCACCGCTCTGGGATTGGCCTAAGCGGGGGAGCAGGCGGGAGCAGCCCTCCAGTTCCCAAGGTCCCGAGGGCGTCGCTGGCGGACGGCCAGCTTCTTGCGCACTATTTGAATTTCCCCACTTTGACCTCTCGCCCTGGGATTACCGTTCCGCGCAGCGAAAAACGGATGGCACCTTCGGATTCAGGATTTTTTGCCCGATTTTTAGAGCCAAACTTGTTGTTTTGAGTATAGTGTCCCTTTAAAATAGGTGCTTTTCAAACCCTGCATGGAAAAGTAACTTGGTAACTTTCGTTACAAAGTTACTGTTTAAAGGTAACTAGTTACAAGTACTAGTTACTTGTGCACAAAAGTAACGAAGTTACCAGGAAAAGTACTCAAAAAGTAACTAGTTACTAGTAACGCGTTATTTCTACTCAGTTACTACCCAACTCTGGCAAGAAGTGTCAATCCGCACCAGCTAATGCTCCGCCGCGGAAGAAGTGTCAAGCTGCGCTCGACACCGCAGCAAGGTGTCACTGATGAGGTGTCACCCAGATAAATTCTCATGAATTCCCGCGCATTTTGAATCATATACGAGTTTCACTTCCGTAGGTGTACTCGTTGGAAAGTTATTCGGAAATAAAAATAGGCACCGACTTCTGATACATCCTGTAGTACTCGCAACAAACCTAGTGCAATTGACACATTGAAAGAAAGTGATTAAAAAAATTGGTAGCCTAATTGGCAGCGCCATAATGACACACATCAGGGTCAAAGTGTAACGCCGCGTCCAGATGAGCGATTACTGGCTTAAGGTTGTTGCATTGATGTCTTTGTCATCCCTAGGTTGCTATATTTTTAGAGTAATATTATAGGCCTAGTTGAATTTTTAACAAACTGTAACTGCTTCTCGCCCACCAGGACATTAGGATATGCGTTAAAAGCCATAATAATGACATTTTTGAATTAGTTTGATAAAAGATTGAATTGGTTATTGTGAGATCTTTTCGACTTCTTAAAGACGCCTTTCATGAAATATGCATCTAAACGTTTTTTGTGACATATATACGAATAAATTAATCGCATTATTATTCTTAGCCTGTTTTACAGTAGTTAACAGTCTTGTTCCTGTGTCCTCATTTTTGACATCTTGCAGCTTCAAGGACAGTATGCACAAAAAATGGAGCACTTACCACGTGCTCTTCACCATTGCTGGAAGACTCTTCTGGAATTGTTTCAGGGAAGGCCGCGTCCTAATGAATAACGGTTTTTAGCAGTAACATTGATTACGAACATTTTTCCGAATATTCGCCAGTAACTTTAAAAGGAGTGACAGAAATGGCAGTAAAACATCATCAGTAGCGAATAGGATGTTTTGTGAGCGTGTCATGATTACTGTCATTAGTACAAAGTAAGCCGGCCAAAATGAAGTTAAATTAACTTTCTCCCTCCAGCCCATTTTCTAGATACAAATATGAACACTTGGAGCAATAAAATTGCATTGTACGGGATCTTAACATTTTGCAATGTCATAAAATTGCAGAAGAGGGGCATAAATAGAAATAAAATAGCCTGTCGATTGTGAGATTGCACTAAGTTTCCCCGCAAAAACTGAATTTCCAATCTACTAGTCATTTTTTTAAACTTATAGAAAGAAAGGGAGCAAATGGTGCAGTCACAGATTGGCATTAAATTGCCATGGTCTACGCATCGAGTTTTAATAGTTTCATTCAAAGTCACACTTTACCCATTCCTAACCACAAAAAGACCTCTAGTGATGAGACCATTTACTTGCTTTCCAAACCTCAAAGATCGTATACGTACCTCATCCTCAGCAGGAGGTGCTTCAGGTCGAGGCTCAGGTGTTACTTCAGACGGTGAAGTACTAATCGCTTGGCTGGCTGGACTTTCAGTTCCCCACACTCCTTCCTCCAGATTTGCTTTTCCTAAGATAATACAAAGCCACTGACAGTCTGAGGCCCAGCTGCATTAGCGAAATGCTTCTAGTCACCGTACATAGTATTGTTGCAGTTATTCGCATTGAACGTGATATGTGCATGGCTATTCAGAGTTATATTGAAACTCCTTTATGACAGTTCAAATCCGATAGCCGTTCGATAACACATGGCTGAGATACAGATGCTGACATTGTTGGACAATAACTTCCAACAATGCCCGCATGTCAATGTAAGGCTCTGGCAGCAAGATAGGCTTTTCCTCCGTCCGCCAAAATTCGCAATGGAAATCGTCCGTAATAATGTCATATTAAGAAGTGAATCTCACAAGGGAACTGTAAGTGTTGTAAATGGAGTTGCTGAATTACACGTGACACAATAATATAGACAGGTAAGTTATTAATTAAACAAAATGCAAACCGTTTCTGCGGAACGATAGAAGGTCAAAAGTTATTACCTCTCGAATTCACAAGGGACACTTTCCAAGGTCTCACAGATTTTCTTGAAATTCGGTACATTGGTAGCCCAACCCAAGGGATGAAAAACGTACCTAAAGTGACCTGCTCAAAATAACCCGGTGACCCCTTTTTGGGGGGCAGAGGTCAACTCGTAAATGCCAAAAACGCACCGATTTTCTTGAAATTCGGTGCATTCTTAGCCCCCCAAAAGGGGTCACCGGGTTATTTTGAGCAGGTCACTTTAGGTGCGTTTTTTTATCCCTTGGGGTGGGCTACCAATGTACCGAATGAAAACAAAATCGGTGAGACCTTGGAAAGTGTCCCTTGTGAGTTCGAGAGGTCATAACTTTTGACCTTGTGGGCATCCGCCTAAATTGTTTGTATTTTCTTTAATAACTTACCTGCCTATATTTTTGTGCCAAGTTTCAATGAGCAACTCCATTAATTCCAACACTTACCCTTGTCAGTTATGTTCTCTAGATTCGGGTTTTGCAACAATGGCAATTATTCAAATTCTCATGTTTGCATTTTTAAAAATTGAAATCACGACAGGAGGCGCAAGGAATGTTCAATGAAACTCTATTTTCATTTTTAAAGTAGTAGTATATTGTGACTAATTTTTTGAAATGACAGTTGTTCATTAAAACTGGAACGAACGATATTAACGAGTCCAAAATAATACCCTACCATTGTATCGGGTAGAGCTGTCAACAGCAATGCAGTGGGAACTTTTAAATTAATATGCAGTATTCTCCCAGCTACTGTACATTACTACATAACTGATGATGAGGCCTAACTAAAATGCAAGTTCCGCCATTCAAGGGACAACCCACATGATTGGTGTGAACGGTGGAAGCTGGCTCAAAACTATTTTTCTTTAACTCATCTCTTCCATTGACTTACACGGACTTCTCCGTAACGATTGGGAGGCACTGTGATGTAGTGGCTAGCTCCTCAGCGTTCCACCTCTGAGGTTCCGAGTTCGATCATCGGGCCGGACAGAGGATTCTCATGAAAAAATCGTTTCGAAGATTTCTCTCCGTGCTCCCAGTTTCCTCTCACAATCAAAACCCATCGCAGCACAGGCAATGATTACAGTCAGTTAATGAAAAGATGATCCTCTAAAAATCTGGTCTCTTCGTCGCACTATCATTAGAAAAAGTCAGAAAATGATTGCGCCATGTTTCATGGCCTGTGTCTCTGCTCATGAGACCAAAACTACCATATAGCCTTGTACGTCAGCCCGACTCGCGGACTTTGAACGAGCTTTCTTCCCTTCCACCTCAATAATAACAAGCCAACCGGTTTTTTTCTTCTAATCCCTGCTTTACAAATTCCTAGTTTGTTAGTATTATTTACATGTGAAAAGGTACTATTTGCCTGATTGGGTAGCCTTTCAATCGCGCGACTGTACGGTCTGTAGCTAAAATAGCTGTTTTGACCGCGCCGCAAACTAAAAACATCCCTACGTACTTTAGCCTAAGTATACGCTCATTTTATTTCATATTGGAAAAGCAGGCACAGATGAAGCTGGTGCTTTACAAGGCATTATTTCTTATTTAATTATTAGGCCATTATTTCATATTTTAGACTGTGAAATATGTTATAGCACCGTCACACCTATTTAATTAACGCCAAAGGTTGTGTTCCACCTTTAGTTCCACCTTTGCATTTGGGTCACATACGATAGGACCATTACCAGTGATATCTTAATTGAGCAGGGTGTGATTCTGGCAGCCATATTGTATCCAATAGTGTGCCGAGCAGGGAAGACCACGGTGGTTCATGCAAGCCCGTGCTTGTGTTCGCAGCCAGCGTTGTGACTTCCATTGGTAGCAAACACCTGATGCTGCCAGTCAGTTTCCGTCCTACAGTGTTGGATATTAATCGCGTCATATTGCTAGCGACATTTTCCGAAGCGGCAGTAGAATGAATCTTGCTCGCACGGCTTGCACTATCCATTGCTTCGATTCGCTCTTCTGCCTCTTCGGAAAATGTCGCTAGCAGTATGATGCGATTAATGTCCAACACTGTAGGACGGAAACTGACTGGCAGCATCAGGTGTTTGCTACTAATGGGTACCGACATGTACAATTAGTAGGGATGATATTTACTTGAAACGAAATGAGTACTATTCACAGAGCTGAGCATCATCAATATAATAGGGTCTATGCAAGATCAAGCCTCAGGAGATCTGCGAGTTGCCTCCTCGCAGATTCCTACATCATAAAAGTACACACTTTCAGCCCATTATGTGACGTCACCTGTGTTTAAATTTCATAACATTTTGTCCACCCATTCACGATCTGCAGCCAAATAGCCTATGTGGATTAATTCTTCCTAAACCTGAATTCTATAATAACACCAAACCATTCATTCTTCATACTCGACTTGTGCCTATACGAGTATAATTATACCTGACTTAGCTCCTCCGAGAAAGACATCTCCAAATTGAGTGTTGACGTTGGTTGCCTTGGCAATCCGTTTGAGCCACATGCGAGGTCTCTTCGGTTTTACGTGAGCAGTGAAACACGAGGTATCAGGATGACGATATTCCCACATGGCTGGCCACATCTTCATTCCGTTCTCCAGTCGAAAATTTTGAAAGTCCGATTCTTTCAGATGATGGCAAAGTGGTGCAAATAGGTATACAAACAACTGAAAAGAATACAGTTGGAACGACAGCATTAGCAAATTACGACAATTTATTTGAGAATTTTCATTTAATATTATTCTTTTTAAGCCTGGAAAAAGCCTTACAAAATAGTTCAGTTATTGGCGAACGATACCAATATTGTTTCAACAAGCCATTCCCAAAATGATTTTTTTGCCGGATAATCGGAAAATGGTCCTAGACATCGTAAAAAATGACCTATTCGCGGGGTTTTAATGTAAGTACTACTGTACAGAGAGTATATTATGCTGCTTTGTTGAATCAAAATAATAAAATCTACCATATATTTTTACTTTGTCTTCTAGAAAAAGTCTTATATTTTCTTCGTTGGCAAGACATTGACAGTTGGTCGAATTTTCGTTCCACTGCTAGTTACTGCTATAACTTAGCAGTACCAGTGTTGGCACTGGTGCTGCTAAGTTAGCAGTATCTAGCAGTGTGACGAAAATTCGGCCCATTTTTTGTACTTTAATTTTATATTTAATTTTTGGCGATGCACGAATAATCCGCACCCGGAAAATCGAGAGTACAGTGTAGTAGGGTAAGGTAAATACGTAACTTATGTAGGCTTACTGACCTACTCAATGGGGGTCAACCTGCGGGTTAAGCCAACCCACAACTTCATTTGCTACGTGGATAACACAGGATGCTCCCATTAACTAATGTGTAATTTTAACGTGCTGTTATCTCTAATGGAATAGGAATCGCCAACATTAACTAGATAATTTTGCCGTATGATATCTCAATGACCCTAGTAAACCCTAGAGAAAGTTCGCCTCTTACTCACCACCCTGTATATACGTGCAATACGGCCTATGCAGTACAATTTGTGCGTTAGCCATTATTTCTTTCGGCCTGTGTACAAATGGAATGGAGAAGATAAAGAAGTCACTTACCGTAACAGCTGGTACAGAGAAAAGGTAAGCGAATGGCGTGACATGTAGAACTCCATGTTCGTAATCAGCTTCGGCGCATTCCAGAGCCGAATCCAAGAGTATCCAATGCAAAGTGTAGAGTAATTTGGTTTCCGCTGCCCCCAGGTTGGTGAAGCTTGTTTCCTTCCTGAATGCAAGTAGACAATCAATTACACTTTCAAAGGCTCTGCACGTTCAATGTGATCAATAAGCACATTTTACACTCTGATCAAGATTCAACTTTACGCTCCCACACAATTCCAGTTCGCACTATTGACGAGGATTCACTTATTTGCAATGATTCAGAGGCCTTGGAAGGTTTCACATGTACCCACATACAAAAGAATATGTTCCAGTATTTCTTTTCCCATAATAATGGTGCTCAAAAGGGAAATGAAGTTAGGAAAATCTTAACTTCGAAATAACCTATGCTCTTCCGAAGAGAGGGGTACCTTCAGGGATATTAAAGCCGGGTTCAGACTAGACACGGTAGGTACGAAACGGTGCGACGAAACGAACGGAAATATGGGCGAGGTGCAGAGACACATAAAAGCGAGGGGCGTGGCTTAGCCTCCGTATCCCGCAGCGCATGCGCTGTGCTGGAACTCTCTGGCAGGAAATCGGCTCTCCCTCTGGCTCTCCTTCCCTTCGGACCGGTTGGGACCCTTCTCTTCTCCCGAGGCCCGCTCTCCGCTTGCTCCGACTCCCGAGTCCCGAATGAGCTCCTTCGTCCTGCCCCCACCAGAGGCACTGCCGGCGCTGCCCCCAATTTCTACCCCCACTCGCTCCCCACACCCACTCCGGTTTCCTGGCTCTCCCATTGGTAGAAAGGTCCGTATTCACCGTAAAGTGAAAGTTTGGTTCAGGTCATATTTTTCGTTTCGTAATTTCCGTCACCTCCCGTAATCCGCAAGTGAGCTCTGATTGGTTCATAGTTTCGTTTCGTATGCTAGTGTGAACCCCCTTAATCCTCCACAAGAGTGGAGAAGTTCGTATAATCACCGGGAAGGGCTGGTAAGATAATATGTTAGCCCGACCAAATAAATACATTCTTATCATTAATAATTCAGCATTAGTTTCCGGGGTATTTTAATGAATACGTTATTGAAAGGATAGAAAGTGGATTCCATAATAAAGAGTTGCTGTGAAACAATTCCTTTTGACATCATTTTTCCTTTATGCCCTCTGGACTTTGCTCCTGGCTGCATCCGTCATTGTTACTGACCGTTCGCGTTATTCTAGAGGTCTCTATAATACACCTTGCAATAAAAGACCTTCCGTTTATTCATTCTTTCCCATTGCTAGAATAATTTGAAGTATGATAATAACTTAACAGAGCAAATGAACAGAAATATCAGTTCATGCAAACTCTTTACGAATGTTTTCGGGGCCGTAAAACCCCGAATTTTAATTTTTTCTGAGGTGGCGGAAAAAATCATTTAGACATTTTTGGAAACCTGCCTGTTTATCACTGACGATTACACATAGAAATTATTCCTTTTTATTGTCACGCATATTTGCTTTCATTCACAACATATTTCAATGGAAACTGCATAATATTTGTACTACAGGTCAAATGAATCGATATTCAAGTCTGATAACGTTGCTGAATCATTTCCATTCAAATCCTCACAAAATTACTTAAATATTTGCCTGGTCACTACATGGTCTCTGACCCAATCACTGAGGGAATCACTGGGGCTTTGCTGGGGAATGATTGGGTCATTGTGTATACGTACTTCTCAGAAAACTTTATGACACAACAAAATGGTAATTTTTGGCCGAAACCGGCACGGTAAAACGTGCCATCTCAAATACGACACTAAAATACCAGTTGGAACTTGGAGAGCACAACATATTCTTGCGTAGAAACTAGAATAAAGTTCCACATGTGTGTCCTGTAACATACCTATACAGGGTGTCCACAAATGATGGGGCCAAAGTAAAAAAAAAATCTAGAAAATGCAACATACAAGGTACAACTCCCATACATATCTCATAGCAAAGAGGAATGTCTTGAAAGTTTTTTTTACATACATACAAACCCTCGATATGAGCACCGCGTGTGACACTACGCCAGGCGTTTAACCGGAAATCGGTGCGTTGCAGCATGTCCGGCGTTATGGAAGCCACGACAGAAGTGACGCGGTGCTTCAGTTCGGCCGAAGATCCCGGGAGGGGTGACACAAATACTGCATCCTTAATGTACCTCCACAAAAAAATCACACGGCGTCAAATCCGGTGAACGGGGTGGCCAAGCCCGGAACAGTGCATGGCTGTCAGTGGAACACCTGATCCACCTTTGAGGTAGTAGCCGATTCAGGTAGTCACGGACGTGGAGATTGAAATGCGGAGGAGTTCCATCTTGTTGGAAGATGAAATCCGGGGCATCTTCTTGCAGCTGCAGCATTAACCACTCCTGCAACGAACCACGCTTTTTCCACCGCTGACGCTATTTTTAACTCCTAGATGGCACAAGACCACGGTCTTAGAAGGATAGGTCGGGAAACTCCCCGCCATCTTGCGATCCGTTACTCAATCCCGCCGTGGCGCTGACTGGAGGTCGCCATGATGTGACCTGGATCGTGAACATCCCCATATTGCGGCCATCTTGGTATACGCTATTGGTAGCACGAGTTGTACCGACAGGGTCGCTAGTTTGTTATGGCGAATGAACGACACGCACAGCGAGATTCCATTGTTTTTACTAGCGCCGCTGCGGGAAGGAATAACGGATCAGCCTTTTCTATTGCGCTGGGATAGAAGTGTCTAGGGGCTGCACAAGACTAATCATTTCATATGGTGAGATATGTCAAAAAAACTTGCAACCTTCCTCTTTGCGATGAGATATGTACGGGAGTTGTACTATATCGCTCAAAAAGATAGAGACGATTGGCATTTGATTCAAGTGCAAGTTGCACTTGAGTCAAATGCAAAATCGTCTCTATCTTTTTGGGCGATATAGTACCTTGTATATTGCATTTTCTAGAATTTGTTTACTTGGGCCCCATCATTTGTGGACACCCTGTATGTGTAATCCTTTCATCCTTCCACACGTGTGTCACTTGCCACGTTTTGGCATGTCTTTGCAGAGAACAGATGCAGTGTGTCATGTGAAATGGCACACAGTTTTGTGCCATTTAACACAAAACGAGTTGACGAGATTGCCTGGCAGTTTTTTGTGTGCCATATGACATTTAGTTCTGCGTCGAAAGTATACCACCGTTTTGTGTGTAATGGAAATAAAAAGCCGAAGGGTGGATTGCTAAGACGGAGATTAAACCGCGGCTCAATTAGATAGCGGTTTAAACAGGCCACGTCTTTGCAATCCACCCGAAGAGTCTATGAAAATATGGACAGTTTGCAGGAAAAATACATATCCCCAAATAAGCTTTTTTCCAGAAGTTTTCGTAAATGTGTTGCAACCACTGTTGTTAAGTTGTTGCGATTTATAAAGCTTCGAGAACGAAACGAAAATGAGACCGGAATATTATTTAAAGCCACCTGAGGCGATATGCATGAAGGGCCACATTTCCGGAAGCGAAATCTCCGGTTAGGCGACAAAAATGCCCCTGATGTCTTTAAGAAGTCGGCTGTTTTAACGTCTGTGATTTTCACTGAGTAGAGCAGCCGACTCGGAATAAGTTAGGTTAGCAGGTCGAGTGAATGTGACAAGGGTGCTTGCTTTCCATTCCTCGCAGATGCCAAACGCGATAATTCCCCGGACTCCATGAATGCAACAGGATGTGGGAAACTTTCCAGAATATTCCCTAGTGTGCGGCTTTTATTCAAAGAGGATTCTCACACCCGAGTCTTCATTCCTATCGCACCTTATCGCCATCTTCACTCAGAAATCGTTTTAATACAATGAGTGTTTTCAACAAGGGAGCTGTATTATGGCAGAAATATTCAAATTATTCTAGAAGAATAAATGTTTAAAAAAAGTTTTATAGAGATTTTGTATTATAGAAGCAGTATAGAAGAGGGAATCTTACAAGCCATATAATTATATTGTAACTTATTCATTATGACAGTATAATGGAAGTCTGAGGGGACAAACGGACACTTGTTATAAGGTACTATATTCAGAGCCACATGCAGACAATGAGCAGGAATCGTTCATTTCGGGACAGGATCGGAGGCTTAGAATGTCAGCAAGAAGGGCCCATCTGGGATTCGCTGGTATCCAGTACTCATCGGATTCCAGGACCATCTGAAGTATAGTGTATGTGTTAGGCTCAAACCCCGAAAACGGCCATTGGGCGAAAAAACGTTCAGACTGCGGAATGCTCCTTTTCAAACCATCCATTTCGCGGAATTGACGTTTTAAAACGATCATTCCGCGGAACGCTCCATGTCAAACCATCCACTCCGCGGAGTGAGAGGTCGTTTTCAAAACGGCCAGACCCCGAAATGCTCTTTTTTTAAAAGACCAAAACGCTTTCCTGGACGAAACTTAAACGTCAGGACGCCAATTTCGTGTCGGGATGGCTGGTTTAGGGACATGCTGGTAGCGTGGATGGCCGACAACAGCATCCAGAAGTGGTCAGAAGGACTTAGTTTTATTCAGAGCAAGAATAACCGAGCTTTGCACACGTGAATTAAGACCAACCCTTATGAAGCTGTGTTTGGAACTGCACAAAAGATAGCATTTGCAGATTCTTCTTTCCACAAGGACGTCTACACTTCAATAGAAACTGAAGGGGGATATACAGGGTGATTACAAATGAATAGTATAATTACAAATGCATATAGCTCCGTACCTATCAACCGCACATGAACGTGTTATACACCAAATGAAAGAG